>JARQOD010003381.1:0-40839 GCA_033576555.1 Oophaga sylvatica | reverse complement strand
AAAACACCATTCTACAAGAATACTACTCAGACTTATATAAGGTGGAACATACGGATAGTGCGGAGGGTAACACCTTTGTAGATGGAATACGGTTACCATCCATCACAAACTATCAGCTTCTCCTTTTAAAAAAACAAATTGAGGTGACGGAAGTGACAGCGGCGATAAGTTACTTTAAATACGGGAAAGCTCCAGGACCTGACGGGTTTACAGCCAAATTATTAAAATTATTGAGTGAGGATATCCCGTCCACATTGGTACGCACCTTCAATCATATATTGGAGACAGGAGGGTTGCCCAGCCATTCAAACATGTCACACATGAAGTTGCTACTAAAACTAAACAAACCTTCACATCTGCCTGGATCCTATCGTACATTCTCACTCATTGACCATTATATCAAGATTTTGTCCAGGATCATGGCAGATCTTTTGAGTAGCATTGTTCCTACGCTGATAGGGTGATCACAAGTGGCCTTTGTTAGCTACTTTGTTGGCTACTATCAGTCTCACTATGCATAACACGTGTGCAGTGGGCAGTATTACCTTTGCCTTCGGTGGAGTAGGAAAACACCTCTCCTATCGAAGTGTTAGTTGGGGAGATGGAAGATTTGACACCGGGACCTGAATTGTAATACTTAAATGTGACAGGTGACAAATTTGTTAAGGCACAACTCCGCGGCCCCTACGTTGAGTCTAGCCCGTGAAAATTTACTGGTTGTCAATGGGAAACCCCAACACCCCGGGCAGCTACAGTATTTAAACAATTAGAGCTGAACCAAGATTTGCTGTATCAGGTTTATAAAATACATGTTGAAATTTTTTAGCAATTGCTGCTACCGCAGTCATATCGGAGGTTGGTAATGGACTTAGCGCATGCGCATGTACTAGGGTGACATTTGTGCCAAAAGAAAAACCCTACACAGAATTATACAACGGTTTTACTGGCTGGGGGTCTATCAAGAAGTTAAACGGTATTGTAACTCTTGTCGCATGCGCCAGGTACACAGTCCTCAGCCTCATTTAGTGAGTCCCTTGGTGCCATTAAAAATTTTAGAGGTCCAGTTTGAGAGAATACCCATGGATCTGGTGGAGCCGGTTAATAAATCAGCAAGGGTCATCAACAGGGGCAATAAAAGGGGCACTGTGTGGGTCACCAGTTTTGAGCACACCCGAGTTCAAAAGAGAATTCATTGTCCAGACTGATGCGTCAGGGTAGGTCTGGGTGCCGTGTTGTCTCAGGACTGGAGCTTAAAGGGGAGGAGCATCCCATTAGTTTCCTGAGTCGAAAACTTACTCCATCAAAAAACAGAGACAGCATTGTAGAGAGAGAGTGCCTGGCGATAAAGTGGGCACTGGAGTCGTTGCGCTACTATTTGTTGGGGATAACATTTTGTTTTGTAAATGATCATTCCCCTGTGACTGGTAGTGTTGTAGCCCAGGGAGTAGAGTTCAGGTGGTAGAAAGATGAACATAACAGGAGACTTGGAAAACGTTGGCAAACAGTTATTTAATCTGAAAACGGACAGGCAAATTCAGGTGAGATCCATGCCTTGTTCATTTTCAGAAAAATAAGCCGGTCTACATTGTCTGAGGATAATCGCATGCGACGGTCTGTTAGTACACCACCTGCAGCACTAAAGACGCGCTCAGATAATACACTGGCAGCAGGGCAAGCCAGCACCTCCAAGGCATAACACACATCAAATACAAATATAACAGTAATAATAATATTATTAATAAAAAATGAAATTGCACACACAGTACACAGACACAGCTCATATGTGTGTATGAGAGAGTGTTTCTGTGTGTAGTTCATGCCTCTAGCCTAGAAGATCAGTCTTGCTAAAATCTTGAACACTGACCCCTGTTCTGTTCTTAAAATGGTGGATGCTGAACTGCTTCTCAGCCCCCTCATACACAATCATTATGTGGCACTGCTGGGCTCAGTCAGAGGCATCAGATTGAACTAGGCTGTCCAGAGTCATTCTCAATAGAACATTTTGTTCAGCAGTTCATCTAGTTCATTTAGTTCAGAGGTCACATGATGCATTTCCTATCAGCTCCTCACAGGATAGGGTGGAGAAAAACTGAACTAAATGAACTAATCTTTTGAACTAATCTTTTCAGTGAACTAGTTCATGGTGAACTAATCACCAAAATTAACTAGATTTCCCATCACTATGGTGTACACCTTGGTGGCGCTGTGACAAAACTTCGCCACATTTGTAACATACAGCTCTTGCCCTGTGCAGAGGCGCTGCTTGTGCTCCCTCTTGTTGCAGAGGTGTCTACAATGCCTCGACGCACAGAGCTGCTTTGTAAAGCAGTAGCAGCAGCAGCGCTCTCGGCTGGAATGGAGAACATTATGGATTTCAACAGTGTGTCTTGGTCCTCCAGCATTTTACGGTCCCGGTTCAACGGTGTGATGAGGCTTTGTAAGTTGTCCCGGTAACGAGGGTCTAGGAGGGTGTACACCCAATAATCTGACGTGGTGAGAATGTGGCCGATGCGGCGGTCGTTTCTCAGGCAGTGCAGCATGAAATCAACCATGTGCTGCAGACTCACAACTGGCCAACAAACGCTGTCCTCTGGAAGGGCGTCACACTAATAGATTTTTGTAAATTTAAAATAGAATAAAGCAGCAGCAATATTTGAAAAATTACAAGGATGAACAAGTGACAGACACTCAGCAGAGTACACGCTGCGGTGGTTGAAGTAAGTGGAGCGGGATCTACACTCCTACAAAAAAATTAAACCTCAGACTAGAGTGAACACTGAAACACAACTGTTCACTTGCTGTGAAAGGCCTTTTTGTGGACTTCTATTATGTTTGCAAGCAATGTATTGTATTTTGATGGAAGAGCGTCACACTAATAGATTTTTGTAAATTTTAAATAGAAGAAAGCAGCAGCAATTTTTGAAAAATTACAAGGATGAGCCAGTGACAGACACTCAGCAGAGTACACGCTGCGGTGGTTGAAGTAAGTGGAGCGGGATCTACACTCCTACAAAAAAATTAAACCTCAGACTAGAGTGAACACTGAAACACAACTGTTCACTTGCTGTGAAAGGCCTTTTTGTGGACTTCTATTATGTTTGCAAGCAATGTATTGTATTTTGATGGAAGAGCGTCACACTAATAGATTTTTGTAAATTTTAAATAGAAGAAAGCAGCAGCAATTTTTGAAAAATTACAAGGATGAGCCAGTGACAGACACTCAGCAGAGTACACGCTGTGGTGGTTGAAGTAAGTGGGGCGGGATCTACACTCCTACAAAAAAATTAAACCTCAGACTAGAGTGAACACTGAAACACAACTGTTCACTTGCTGTGAAAGGCCTTTTTGTGGACTTCTATTATGTTTGCAAGCAATGTATTGTATTTTGATGGAAGAGCGTCACACTAATAGATTTTTGTAAATTTTAAATAGAAGAAAGCAGCAGCAATTTTTGAAAAATTACAAGGATGAGCCAGTGACAAACGCTCAGCAGAGTACACGCAGCATTAGTTGAAGTAACTGGAGCGTGATCTGCACTCAAAAAAAAAAAAACACAGACTGCAGTGAACACTGAAACACAACTGTTCACTTGCTGTGAAAGGCTCCTTTCTGTACTTCTATAATGTTTGCAACCAAGGTATTGTATACGGATGGAAGCACGTCACACTATTATTTCAATTGCATGGAGCAGCAAGAATTACACTGAAGAAAAAAAAAAGAGTCTGTCAGTGACACGTGCAGATGCCTACAGACAGCGTTGCATGCAAAGCAAACTGCAGCGTCACCTGCACTCTCACACACACCTTGCACAGAGCTGTTAAAACAACACTGGCAAAAGGAAGCTTTACACAGCGGTTGGTAAACTAGCCTGCCTAAAGCACAGTACACAAAATCGCAATCTCTAACTGTCCCTCAGAGTCAGCAGAGCAGCGTTCTTTCCCTAACTGAGTTCACAGCACAGTGACGCTAAAATGGCGGCGGCGCCTTTTATAGTGCATTCTGACATCATTTCAGCATCCAATCACAGCCATGCCATTAGTTAACATGACCGCAGCAGTACAGGATGTGCCCACACTTCTTAGGATTCCTCATTGGCTGACTAAAATCACATTGCCTCTCAAAGAATTATGGGAACTTCCGATTCCGGTATACGATATATGGAAAATATCGGAACTAAGTATCGGAATTCCGATACAGCGAATATCGGCCGATACCCGATACTTGCGGTATCGGAATGCTCAACACTAGTGCTGTGTGCATGATATATAGTGCTCCTAATTTACATATTAAAGGCGAATAATTCTATTTCTTTATTGAGACCATATGGGACAAGGGTGTTCATGTCAAATATGAATCTGCTCTCTTCTCTAGACATCTGTAATATAAAGTTGCCTTTTCTCCAGTTCTTTTTCACAATCTTAATACCAGTGACTTCAACATTTTTTATTGATCCTCCATGATGCTTAGAAAAATGTTCTGATAACGGATGTCCTCCATATTTCTTAACAATATTCCGCAGATGTTCAGCAATGCGTATGTGCATTGGGCGTATGGTGCGTCCAATGTATACTTTACGGCATGGGCACGTAATACCGTATATTATGCCTTTGGTTGAGCATGTTATAAAATCTTTAATATCAGTCTTAATAGATTGATGAAAAATAGCTGATTGTCTTATAGTCCCCAACTTTCTACATGGCAGACATTTTCTGCACGGAAAGAAGCCCGAAATAGTGAGATCCTTATTCGAAGGGGGATTATTTAATGTTCTGGGTACCGTTGGGGCCAAAAGGTTGCCCAAGTTTTTTGCTTTTTGGTAAATAAAACGTGTTTTTTCAGGCAAAATTTCGCCTATGATTTTGTCCTCCTTCAATAAAACCCAATGCTTGTGTACAATTTTCCTCAAAATATAACTGTTTGAGGTGTATTGAGTTATTATGGGGATTTGTTCCATATCAAAATTGGTGGGAACAACCTTACTATGTGTGATACGTTGTATCACACATAGTAAGGTTGTTCCCACGTTGTACGGTGTGATTCCACTTGTATTTTGTTGTTAAACAGAGTTTCCCTTTGATATCCCTTATATTGAAATATTATGGTCTCAATAAAGAAATAGAATTATTTGCCTTTAATATGTAAATTAGGAGCACTATATATCATGCACACAGCACACAAGACCTATCCCTGAGGAAGAAATCAGTGAATTTCGAAACGCGTAGGAAGTGGTCTTGTGTGCAATTCGTAGCTGGTCACGTGATCTCCATCACGTGCCAGTGACGTCACGGAAGGTCCTGCAACCAAGCTGCACCTTCCTGGCTCCATTCTCCTAGACACAGCATCGCAGGGTGTACCGTCACCGGCCGGGACGGTACCCTTTTGGTCTGATTTACTGATCGCTATCCGGATTAATGATAAAGACTTTTATATCTCACCTTTTGAACCTAAAGAATTTACAAGGAAGAACAGAAGAAAACGGCATATATCATCTTTTCTACAGCCACAGGACCTTTCAACATCGGAAGACCTTTATATAATACTGGCCATTTACTCACTCTATGTTCATTACCATTTGATTCATTGTGTAGCGCAGGGTATTTATTTTATATTAACATGTGGCATAGACGTCTAGGACATAGACACCCGGACACTGCGGACAGTATAAGGGAACTACAAAGAAAAGAAATTACAAAAGATTTAAAGATATCAGATTGCTCAATTACCATTAGATGTGAATGTTGTATAAAATCCAAAGCCACAAGGATATCTATTCCAAAAGAAAGTGAGATGAAAAGCGAAAGACCATTTGATTTGGTGCATACTGATGTATGTGGACCCATGAAAGTGACTACATCAGGAGGCAATAGATACATGTTGACTTTTATAGACGACTATTCAAGATACACAGTCACATACTTAATTAAGAACAAAAGTGAAGTTTTTGATAAACTTGTAGACTATGTAACAAGATCAAGTAACAAATTTCAAAGGAAGCCAATTATCATCAGAAGTGATAATGGAGGTGAATTTACAGGTCACAGAATAGAAGACTACTTAAGACAAAATGGAATAGAACATCAGAAAACTGTTCCATACACACCTGAACAAAATGGAGTAGCAGAAAGGAAAAACAGAACTCTAACAGAGATGATGAGATGTATGCTGACAGATTCTAAACTACCAGAGAAATATTGGGGTGAGGCAGCAATGACAGCTACATATCTACAGAACCGACTTTTTTCCAGAAAACTGAAGAAAACTCCATATGAACTGTGGCAAGGTATAAAACCAAGTGTCAATCATTTAAAGGTTTTTGGATGTAAAGTTTTTATATTCATTCCAACAGAAAAACGTTCCAAACTTCAAAACAGATCCATGGAAGGAATATTCGTTGGATATAGTGAAAATTGCAAAGGATATAGAATCTTAGATCCCAAAACAGACAGAGTTACAGTGAGTAACAGTGTGACATTCATTGAAGATTTAGATGAAGACATTATGATTTCAGTTGAAACAAAAAATGAGAAAAACAATAGTGACATAACTGAAGAAATATCTGATGAGAAAGAAGTAGAAATTAATGAAGAACAAAATACTGAAAGTGAAGAATCACAACTACAAACAGACACAGAACCAAGAAGTTCAATAAGAGAGAACAAAGGAAAACCACCAAAACGACTCTCATACAAGACAAGTATAAGAAAAATCCATGAGCCTACCTCTTGGGAAGACATATCTAAACTTTCTGAAGAAGAAGCTAATAAATGGATTGAAACAACAGAAACAGAAATTAAATCCATGCATGATTCAAATACATGGACACTAACAGATTTGCCAGAAGGAAGAAAAGCCATAGGATGTAAATGGATTTTAAAGTAAAATACCAAACAGATGGCACACCTGAAAGATATCGAGCAAGACTCGTAGCTAAAGGGTATTCTCAAAAATATGGAGAAGACTATGATGAAACATTTGCTCCAGTTGTCAAACACACTACTATAAGAACTTTACTTAAAGTTGCAGCAGTGGAACAGATGGAACTAAGACATCTGGATGTAAAGACAGCTTTTTTTGAATGGAGATTTAACAGAAGACATTTACATGGAACAACCTCCAGGATTCAAAGATGAAAGAAATCCAAACAAAGTTTGTAAACTACAGAAAAGCATATATGGTTTAAAGCAAGCAGCTAAAGCGTGGAATGACAAAATCACGGAAGTACTAACAAATGAAAAATTTCAAAGAAGCAAAGCTGATCCATGCTTGTACACAAAAAGGATGAATAATAGATGGATTTACTTACTCATATATGTAGACGACATTTTGATTTGTTTTAAACAAGAAAGGGATAAAGAAAACATTCTAAAAACCCTGAAACAACATTTTGAAATCAAAGAAATGTAAAACAGTACCTAGGAATACAGATAGAAAGAGAAGAAGACAGAAGTTTCCTACTGAATCAAAATCACATGATTCAAGACATAACAGAATAATTTGGACTAAAGGATGCAAAAACAGTAAAGTCTCCAATGGAAACTAATTATCTCAAAGAGATGAACAGTGAAAAAAATGTGATACCAAACAATGAAGAATACAGAACAGCAATAGGAAAACTACTGTATCTAGTGACCGTTACAGGACCAGACATCGCAGCAGCAGTAGGAATCCTGAGTAGAAAGGTATCAAAACCAAATAAAGCTGATTGGAATGCCGTGAAGAGAGTAATACGTTATTTGAAAGGAACTAGCAATGTTAAGCTGAAATTACCCACAGGTGATAATTGCATTTTAACAGGATATGTTGATGCAGATTGGGCTGGAGATCCAACTGACAGAAGATCTACCAGTGGACATATTTTTTTTCTCTCAGGTGGACCAATAAGTTGGACAAGTAAAGGGTATGCCACACTAAGCGAGATTGCTAGTGAGATCGCTAATGAGATCGCTACTGCGTCACCATTTATGACGCAGTAGCGATCTCGTTAGCGACTTAGCTGTGTGTGACATGTAGCAGCGATGTGGCCCCTGCTGAAATGTCGCTGATCGCTTATGAACGTTCTGAGCCGTTTTTTGGTCATTGGTGTCCCACTGGTGAGCCTGAATCACTGAGTGTGACACCCTTTATGAACGACTTCACCAGCGTCGCAGGTGGGACTAGGTTTTCCCAACGACCACAGAGGTCATTATACAGATCGCTGATGAGTTGTGTTTGGAATCACAGATCGCTGATGAGTTGTGTTTGGAATCTAACTAGCGATCACATAGCGATCGCACTAAGTGTGCTAAGTGTGGCAGTGCCTTAAGAAACAGTCAATTATGACACTATCTTCAACAGAAGCAGAATATGTTGCAGCAGCACATGCGAGTCAAGAAGTACTGTGGTTAAGACAATTGCTAACAGACCTAGGACAACCACAGTTGGAACCAACAAAACTAAAAAAGGACAATCAAGGATGTCTTGTTCTTTCTCAGATGGAAAGAGTAAATCCAAGAACCAAGCACATTGATGTGAAATATCATTTCTTGAGAGATCATCAGGATCAAGGAGTATTGAAGTTGGAGTATTGCCCTACTGAAGAAATGACAGCAGACATTTTCACGAAGGCGTTGAATGCTGATAAACATCAGAGACTAATAAAACAGTTGGGTTTGATTGAATAAGTCCTTACTGTTGAGAAAGGGTTTACTTATTATAAGTTGGGTTTGATTGAATAAGTCCTTACTGTTGAGAAAGTGTTTACTTATTATAAGTAAAAGGAGGACTTTATGCTGACCTGACAATAGATAGCGATGTTGTGTAAAGTTTCCTTTTGTTTAATGTATTGTATAAGAAATAGTCTCACTTGTAGTTTCACTTTGATTTTGTTCCTGTTTCCTGATGCAATGCTAAAATGACTGTGCATTTTTCCTTTACCTCATGTTGATAGAAGTTAAAGCTTGTTATCCCATGCAGCCTGCTCTGTGAAGTTTTCTACTGCAAAGGTGTTGATTCAGAAGCTGTGCAACATGATGGGCCACATTTGTTATGATCTGCTACAAGCACTAAGGAAAGGTGGGAATTCTGTCCCTACAATAGGACTGAGCTGGATCCCTACGATGTAACGGGGAACCTGATCCTGCGACCAGACCCGCTAAAGTCCTCAGCTAGTCTGAACGAAGACCTATAGTTGCGAGGGAGGAATCCCTACAAGATCTAGAGACTGGGTGAAAAGGTGGACACCTCCTAACAGAAATTGTAGCAGGGAAAATAAAACAGAAAACAAATACTAAGAGATCCTAAGATCAAGCAAAACTGACAGAGTAAGGCACCTAAGCACCCGGCTAGCTTAAGAGTAGATAATACAATGAAGTCCAGCAAAGCCAGAAGGGCGGAGCCAGACTAAATAGGGAAAAAAGGTCATGTGACAGCAAACTGAAACAAAATCTGACAAGAGGGTTATAACAGTACCCTCGTCGTTTGCGAAGTAGGAAGCTCCAACTTAACAGCAGATTGGTTAATAACCTGAAGCACCTTAAAGGGCCCTACAAACTTGGGACCCAATTTCTTAGACGGAATCCTCAAGCGCAGATTCTTAGAGGACAACCAAACCATGTCACCAATAGCAAACAAAACCTCTTGTCGTTTTCTATCAAAATACACTTTGGATCTTTTGTTAGCCTCCTGAAGATTACCACGCACATCAGTCCAAACTCTCTCCAAAACACCAGAAAAATTCTCCTCTTCAGGTACAGCCGATCCCAACTTGGAAAATGACCCAAATGACGGATGTCTCCCAGAACAACAAAAAAAATGCGAACAACCAGCAGAAGCGGATGTATGGTTGTTAAGAGCAAACTCAACAAGTGGCAGAAACTCAGACCACCCCTCTTGATTATCAGTCACAAAACAATGCAAAAACTGCTCAACATCCTGGTTTTTCCTTTCTGTCTGGCCATTAAACTCAGGATGATATCCGGATGAAAACGACAAATGAACTCCCAACCTGTCACAAAAGGCGCGCCAAAAACGAGCCACAAACTGAGGTCCCCTATCAGAAACAATGTCAGTAGGAACACCATGTAGTCTGACTATTTCCTTGACAAAGGCCTAAGCGAAAGTCTTAGCGCAGGGCAGTTTGATGAAAGGAACCAAGTGACACATCTTGCTAAAACGGTCCACGACCACCCAGATGACAGTGAAACCCTCAGAGGGGGGAAGGTCAGTAATAAAGTCCATAGCCAAATGTGTCCAAGGTGCACTAGGAACCTCCAGAGGGCAAAGCAACCCCGCAGCAGGAGTATGAGAAGACTTAGATCTAGCACACACAGTGCATTGACGTACCCAATTAATGACTTCCTTCTGCCATCCTGGCCACCAAAAACTGCGACCCACAAGTCTCTTGGTCTCAGAGATTCCAGGATGACCTGCCAAGCGAGAGTCATGACATTCAACAAATAAATCTCTCCTCAGGGTACCAGGCACAAACAACCTCCCATGAGGCGTGTTAGATGGGGCATTCTCCTGTGCTTTAAGAATCTCATCTTCCAACACGGAGTCCAAAACAGCAATAACAACCCCCTCTTGCAAGATGTTTTCCTCCTCCTCCTCAGTACCCACCATAGGAGAAAAGCTGCGAGACAAAGCATCAGCTTTAACATTTTTAGTACCTGGGATGTAAGTAACGGTAAAATTAAACCGTGAGAAAAACAGTGCCCACCTAGCCTGACGGGCATTCAAGCGTTTGGCAGCATCAAGGCAGATCAGATTTTTATGATCGGTGAAGACTTGAACGGGAAATTCCGCTCCCTCCAAAAAATGACGCCAGTGTTCAAATGCGAGTTTAATTGCCAACAATTCCCGATTACCGATATCATAATTTAGTTCAGACTCAGAAAATTTCTTTGAAAAAAAAGCACAGGGATGTACTCCATCCGTCTTTGCCTGAGACAACACTGCGCCGACCCCCACAGAAGAAGCATCAACCTCAACCAAAAATGGTTTAGTCACATCAGGCTGCGTAAGGATGGGAGCAGAGCTGAACCTCTCCTTTAGCAACACAAAAGCCTCAATGGCCTCAGTAGTCCACTGAACCGCATCAGCACCTTTCCTGGTGAGATCGGTCAGAGGTTTGGCAATCACAGAAAAATCTTTTATGAATTTTCTATAATAATTGGCGAACCCCAAAAACCTTTGTATTGATTTCACACCAATAGGTCTAGGCCAATCCTGCACAGCTTGCACTTTCACCGGATCCATCTCAAAACCTTCACTGGAGACAATGTAGCCCAAAAAACTAAGTCTCTGTACAGCGAACTCACATTTTTCTAGTTTGGCAAAAAGTGAATTATCACTCAGTAACTGTAATACTTCACGCACACTCCTCCAATGAGACTCCAGATCCGGTGAATAAATCAAAATGTCATCCAAATACACAACCACACTTCTGCCGATCAAAGGTCTAAGGATGTCATTAATAAGATTCTGAAAAAATGCCGGAGCACTGGAAAGTCCAAAAGGCATAACCAGATTCTCAAAATGACCCAGTGGAGTGTTAAACGCAGTCTTCCATTCATCCCCCTCCTTCATGCACAACAAATTGTATGCCCCTCGAAGATCAATTTTAGAGAACCACTTGGCCCCCACTAACTGGTTAAACAAATCAGGAATCAATGGCAGTGGGTAAGGATTGCGTACAGTAATCTTATTAATCTCACAAAAGTCTAGACAAGGCCGTAAACCGCCGTCCTTTTTTTTAACAAAAAAAAATCCAACCGCCACAGGAGATTTGGAAGGCCTAATGTGACCGGCGGCCAAGCTTGTCTGTATGTATTCCTCCAAAGCCTTTCTCTCAGGAATAGTCAAATTAAATAAACGACTTTTAGGAAGAGTCGCTCCAGGGACAAATTCAATTGCACAATCATAATCTCTATGAGGAGGCAATACCTGCGATTCCTTATCAGAAAAAACTTTCCAAAAATCCTGAATAGGTACAGGTAACTCCTCCTTAACTACAGCAGCAATACGCCCGTTACAACACTTGTCATAACAATTGGGACTCCAGGACTTAATTTCATTGGTAGACCAATCCAGTACTGGATTGTGCAATTTTAACCAGGGTAACCCCAAAATCACCGGTGAGGGCAAATTATTCAAAACTACCAAATCCAAATTCTCTTGATGAACACCATTAATAGTAAGAGGAAATTCACAGATATGGTGAGTAACATTTTTCAAGTGAGAACCATCCACAGACACCACATTAATAGGGGAAGACAGAAGTTTGGGTTTTAATTTTAGTTTTTCCAAAAATTTCCCATCAATCACATTGAGAGTTGAACCACAATCCACAAATACCCGAAACATCCATTAATTGCTCCTCACCAGCAGTGGTAGCAGAAAGAAAGACACCTTTATTGTTTAAACAAGCTATACGGACGAAACTGACCTCATTTTTTTTTCTCTTTATTCATTCGAAGCGCACAGTTCTTAATGAAATGCTCAGATTTACCACAATAGAAACACAAGCCCTTAGCAAATCTGCGTTCTTTTTCCCGAGAGTGAGGTGTCATTGCTCCAATTTCCATCGGCTCTGCAATGTCAGTACATTTCTTCTCCAAACTTGGAGCTGACAAGGCAGATTTACTCTCATTAACCCTTGCACGCAGTCTCCTATCCACCCGTATGGCTAATTGCATAGCCTCTTGCAAGTTACCAGGTATAGGATAAGCAATCAGCAAATCTTTAACCCTTTCACTTAACCCTACAAGAAATAAACTTTTCAAAGCTGAATCGTTCCAGCCCACCTGTGTGGACCACCTTCGGAAGTGAGTACAATATTTTTCCACATTACCTGATCCCTGTCTCAAACGTCTCAATTCTGTCTCAGCTGATGAAACACGATCCGGATCGTCATATAACAACCCCAAAGCAGAAAAAAAACTCTCCACAGATCTAAAGCATGGATCACTAGGCTGCAGAGAAAAGGCCCAGTCCTGAGGTTCTTTGCGCAAAAGTGACATTATGAACCCTATGCGCTGTGATTCATCACCAGAGGATCTGGGTCTCAAACGGAAATACAACAAGCAAGCATTTTTAAAAGAAAAAAAATCTTGTTGTTCACCAAAAAATAAATCAGGCAAACGTACCTTTGGCTCCACGAAATGTGCTCCAGAGCAACTACTCACGTGTTGCTGGATTTCAGCCACCTCCAGAGAGAGACCCTGCAGGCGTTCAGCCAAATCCCGAACCGACACCATGATGGAAAACAGAAAATCTTTCCTTAGAGATTTTTTTTTTTTTTTTCTTTGGCTGGACTTACTGTTATGATCTGCTACAAGCACTAAGGAAAGGTGGGAATTCTGTCCCTACAATAGGACTGAGCTGGATCCCTACGATGTAACGGGGAACCTGATCCTGCGACCAGACCCGCTAAAGTCCTCAGCTACGTAGTCTGAACGAAGACCTATAGTTGCGAGGGAGGAATCCCTACAAGATCTAGGGACTGGGTGAAAAGGTGGACACCTCCTAACAGAAATTGTAGCAGGGAAAATAAAACAGAAAACAAATACTAAGAGATCCTAAGATCAAGCAAAACTGACAGAGTAAGGCACCTAAGCACCCGGCTAGCTTAAGAGTAGATAATACAATGAAGTCCAGCAAAGCCAGAAGGGCGGAGCCAGACTAAATAGGGAAAAAGGTCATGTGACAGCAAACTGAAACAAAATCTGACAAGAGGGTTATAACAACATTTATAATACTCCAGTGTATGATGGGCCCCACGCATGATGCTCCAGTGTTTGATGGGCCTATATAATGCTTCATATATAATGGGCCCCATTTATAATGCTCCAGTGTATAATGGGCCCCGTGTATGATGCTCCAGTGTATGATGGGCCACATTTATAATGCTCCAGTGTATGATGGGCTTATATAATGCTCCATATATAATGGGCCCATATGATGCTCCAGTGTATAATGGGCCCTATCTATGATGCTCAAGTGTATGATGGGCCCCATATATAATTCTCCAGTGTATAATGCTCCCCATATATTGCTCCAAACATTAAAAAAAAAGAAATACCTCTACTCGCTGGTCACTGCTCTACTCTAGACTCCTCAGCGTCGCCATCTTTCAGCTCTCTGCACTTGGACTGTTCAGGCAGAGGGCGTACAGACGTGACGTCATCGCGCTCTCTGACCTGAATGTCACTGTCAGGAAACGCGGAAGACGTCACAGCGGTGGAGCAGGGAGAGGTAAGTAGTAAGTGCTGGGTCCCTGAGCAAGCAGGGGGGGCCCACTTGTGGGCGACGGCACTGGCACATGGCCCCTCATAGTACACTGGTGTCTCTGATAGCGAGTGGGCCCCCCCACCTGCTCAGGGCACCGGCAATTTCCCGGGTGCGCTAGGTGCTGACCCCGGCCCTGGGGGGGGTGCAGCAAAGTTAGGGAGGTGGAAAAACTGGCATATGTTGAGGTGTAGGCTGGATGTTCATCAGCTGCAAATGGAGGAATTGGTGAAGTCGGAGGAAGAGGAGGACAAAGCGAGCCATTTTGGTGGCAACCTATGTGTCATCAGGGGAAGATGGGACAAAATCCTTTGAAACCCATGAAGGTTCATTTTAATGAAGGTGAGATCACCAACATTTTGAGTCAACAGCCGTGTCCTTTTTTCTGTCAGGATTGATCCAGCACTGAAGACTCTTTCTGATAGCACGCTACCAGCAGGGCAAGTGAGCTCCTGTAAGGCATATTGTGCCAATTCAGGCCAGGTGTCCAGTTTACAGGCTCAGTAGTCAAAGGGGAATGAACTGTGAGGGAGAACATCGATAGGGGAGGAGAGGTAATTTTGAACCATTGTTGACAACTGCTGTCTCCTGTCTGTTGCAATCGATTCAGTATTAACAGTCGTGTGAGCGGTACTCGAGAAATCAGTCCACAACAGGGTCATGAAACCCCAGTCTCCAATGCCAGTTCGGCTGTGTGCACCACAAACACCTCTTCCATGTTGCCCAGTACGGCTCGTGGTAGAACCTGCACCGCTGCTGTGTGCTGGGAATGTCTCTAACAAACGGTTTACCAGAGTTGCTTGTTTGTTCGCCAATATTAGCTCTATGTTCTCTTCTGGCATGATGTTCTGTACTTTGCCTTTACAGCGTGGATCGAGGATGCTGGCCAACAAGTAGTCGTCATCCTTCATAATTTTGGCAATGCGGGGGTCCGTTTTTAGGATACGCAAGACATAATCACACATGTGGGCCAATGTTCCAGGTGTCAATGATGCACTGCCAGTGGTGGGTGGAGGAGCACTTTCTGCCAAATCCACATCTCTCCAGTCACGCACAAACCCTGTACCTGACCTTGGGAAGCCAACATTTTCTCTTGCCCCCTGAGAAGCATCCTCCTCCTCCTCTTCCTCTTCTTCCTCCACGTCGTCCAGGACAGTTCCCTGAGCAGACAATGGCTGACTGTCATCAAGACTTCCCTCCTCCTCCTTCTCTTCCTCCTCCACTGCAGACGCCTGATCCTCAATGTGCGTCAAAGTTTGCATGAGCAGACGCATAAGTGGGACACTCATTCTTATGATGGCGTCGTTTGCGCTTACCAGCCGTGTGCATTCCTCAAAACACTGAAGGACTTTACAGAGGTCTTTCAGCTTTGACCACTGCACACCCAACAACTCCATGTCTGCCCTCAAACTGCCTGCCCGTGTATCCTCCCACAAATGCATTACAGCCTGCCTCTGTTCGCACAGCCATGTGCATGGTGGCGTTCCACCTTGTTGCAACGTTTATGATTAGACAGTGCTTGGGGAAGTGGAGCGATCGCTGCAGCCTCTGAATGCAATTGGAGTCTACGGGTGAGCGACTGATGTGCGAGCACAGTCTTGCACCTTAGGAGCGGGCTGTTTACTCCAATTTTATTTAGGAAGCACTGCACCACCAGGTTCAAGGTGTGAGCCAGCAAGGTATGTGTTGGAGTATTATCAACCTACAACAGTGTCACCGTGGCTAGCGGACTTAATCCCTCAGCCCAACAGAAACCGAAAAGAAAAGTAACATCATTGCTAACTAAATAACTAATGGAATATTGACCCTTAAAGGCATAGTAGGTAGAACATTAGAATCAAAGCATGACGAAAGGGATTTTAGCAAAAATACAAATATTTTATTGTGATAATATTACAAGATTAAATACAATAGACAAACAAGGTATAGTGGGAGAAAAGACAATTGAAGAAATGTATGCTGGAGTTGGAATATCAGCATATGGAGAAACAACATACGTCTCCAACCTGGTCACAATTATAGCAGGGAAGCAGATGTAACAAAGTCAATTGGCCAGTAAGTGTAAGCATATGTGTGTCCAGAAGTACACATGTATTGGAGGTCATCTACTATAAATAGATTTTCGGGCGATATAGTCTGCCTCAATGCTATGGAGCTATCAGATAGGCATTTACACAATAAGTTTAGTAACCGGTAAAATACCTTGAGACATGATATTGCCTTGGACCGACAGGTGGGAGAGCGCACTGGAGCTCGACGCGCTTTTCCCCGTCAAGGCTTCGTCAGGAGGCGTGGCTGTAGGGGGTAGGACAAGGGATTTTATACCTGAGGCCGTGCAGTCATAGCGAATCGGCGCGGCGTCCGGCGTGATGTGCGACTCCATAACGAGGACGGCCGGCGCGCGCCACGAACGATGGAAGAGAGGACGTGCGTCATCAATTCCATCGCCACGGCAACGCGCCCGGCGGACCGCGTCTGCGCAGGACTATGAGGTGGACAAGGGCGTCAAATGATGCGGTAGTAGGGGCTGGATTAGAATAGGTCGGATAGACCAATGAGTGCAGAGGAAAACATACGTCATCAATTCCATTGTCCCGGTGGCACGTACGAACCAAGTAAGTTGCAGGCTGGTACTGCATATGTAAAAACCGCGTCCGCACGGGGTAGTGGAATAAAAATAGATGTCAGAGAATGCAATATATAAAGCTAAACAAGCATAGATCAGGTAAGATGATATGCTCAGTGGGTAATGGGAGATAAATAATATTGCTCTATCATCAAGGCGACGCACCCGAACATTCTTATCCATATAGTCCATATAAATACTGGGGAATACGAAATAACTAGGAATGACATAAATTAATTAAACTAGATAATTAGGAAAAAAAGGTTAAGGAATAAGCGTAATAAAAATAACTAGATGGGCATTTCCTGAAGGAAATACATGGTGCTTGAACAGCGCTGCCAGCTTTACAGCAGTGTATCAAGTGTCGACTGTAAGAAAGTAAAGTTAGAATATGAATGTTGTGTATAGTGATGGCACAACCTGGGATGGGTCATATATGGCCCCTTGGTAGCCACATTGGCCAATTGGTAGCCACTTTGGCACATTCGGCCCCTCGGTAGCCATTTTGGCCACTTGGTAGCCACTTTGGCACATTCGGCACCTCGGTAGCTACTTCAGCCACTTGGTAGCCACTTTGGCACAGTCGGTACCTCAGTAGCCACTTTGGCCACTTGGTAGCCACTTTGGCACATTCGGTACCTCAGTAGCCACTTTGGCCATTTGGAATCCACTTTGTCACATTCAGCATGTCAGTAGCCACTTTGGCCACTTGGTAGCCACTTTGGCCACTTGCTAGCCACTTTGGCACATTCGGCACCTCGGTAGCCACTTTGGCACATTTGGCACCTTGGTAGCCTCTTTGGCCACTTGGTAGCCACTTTGGCACATTCGGCACCTCAGTAGCCACTTTGGCCACTTGGTAGCCTCTTTGGCACATTTGGCACCTCCGTAGCCACTTTGGCCACTTGGTAGCCACATTAGCACATTTGGAACCTTGGTAGCCACTTTGGTCACTTGGTAACCACTTTGGCACATTCGGCACCTCGTAGCCACTTTGGCTACTTGATAGCCACTTTGGCACATTCGGCACCTTGGTAGCCACTTTGGCCACTTGGTAGCCATTTTGGCACATCCTGCACCTCTGTAGCCACTTTGGCCACTTGGTAGCCACTTTGACTACTTGGTAGCCACTTTGGCACATTCAACACCTCGGTAGCCACTTTGGCCACTTGGTAGCCACTTTGGCACATTCTGCACCACGGTAGCCACTTTGGCCACTTGGTACCACTTTGGCCACTTGGTAGCCACTTTGGCACATTCGGCACCTTGGTAGCCACTTTGGCCACTTGGTAGCCACTTTGGCATATTCGGCACCTCTAGCCACTTTGGCAACTTGGTAGCCACTTTGGCACATTTGGCACCTCGGTTGCCACTTTGGCCACTTGGTAGCCACTTTGGCACATTTGGCACCTCGGTAGCCACTTTGGCCACTTGTAGCCACTTTGGCACATTCGACACCTCTGTAGCCACTTTGGCCACTCTGTAGCCACTTTGGGACATTCGGCCCCTCGGTAGCCACTTTGGCCACTTGGTAGCCACTTTGGCCACTTGGTAGCCTCTTTGGCTCATTCGGCACCTCAGTAGCCACTTTGGCCATTTGGTAGCCACTTTGGCACATTCTGTACTTCAGTAGCCACTTTGGCCACTAGGTAGCCACTTTGGCACATTCATCACCTCAGTTGCCACTTTGGCCACTTTGTAGCCACTTTGGCCACTTGCTAGTCACTTTGACACATTCAGCACCTTGGTAGTCACTTTGGCCACTTGGTAGCCACTTTGACACATTTGGCACCTCGGTAGGTGTGCTGCCTGGGGCCCCTGTGTGCTGCCTGGGGCCCTGCACTGCGCCTTTAAGACCTTGAATCAGCGATCTGTGCTTCTATTAGCTGATACGGGTCATGTGTGGAAGCTGCATTTGCATAGCTACCATCTTTGTAAGTCACTGCACCTGCGCTGTGGCTTCGATCCATGTCAGTTGGGGGTCATGGAAAGGTCGCCATTAATTCCTATGGGAAAATTTTTGCTTAAAATGCGATTTTTTATAAAAACTAAAAATCGGATCGACTCCAAAAATACATAGCACACCTGTCCCCACCGAGGGCTTCGAAACGCCGCCTGAACGGGGTCTCTGCGCCGAGCGGTTCGGGCCGCATTAATTGCAGAAAACGCGGAGAAGAATAAGAAGAAGAAGAAGAAGAACTAGATGGGCATTTCCTGAAGGAAATACATGGTGCTTGAGCAGCGCTGCCGGCTTTACAGCAGTGTATCAGGTGTCGACTGTAAGAAAGTAAGGTTAAATATGAATCTTGTTAGCCACTTTGGCCCCTTGGTAGCCATTTTGGCATGCAAGAATCCTTGGTAGCCACTTTGGTGCACAGCCCCTCGGTAGCGACTTTGGCCACTTGGTAGAAACTTTGGCACATTCGGCACCTCGGTAGCCACTTTGGCCACTTGGTAGCCACTTTGGCACATTCGGTAAATCTGTACCACTTTGGCCACTTGGTAGCCACTATGGCATATTCAGCACCTTGGTAGCCACATGGGCTACTTGGTAGCCACTTTGGCACATTCGGCACTTCAGTAGCCACTTTGGCCACTTGGTAGCCACTTTGGCCACTCTTAGCCACTTTGGCACATTCGGCACCTTGGTAGCCACTTTGGCCACTTGAGAGCCATTTTGGCCACTTGATAGCCACTTTGGCACATTCGGCACCTCGGTAGCCACTTCAGCCACTTGGTAGCCACTTTGGCACATTCGGCACCTCAGTAGCCACTTTTGCCACTTGGTAGCCACGTTGGCACATTCGGCAACTCAGTAGCCACTTTGGCCACTTGTTAGCCACTTTGGCACATTCAGCACCTCAGTAGCCACTTTGGCCACTTGGTAGCCACTTTGGCCACTTGGTAGCCACTTTGGCACATTCGGCACCTCGGTAACCACTTTGGCCACTTGGTAGCCACTTTGGCACATTCGGCACCTCGGTAGCCTCTTTGGCCACTTGGTAGCCACTTTAGCACATTTAGCACCTGGGTATCCACTTTGGTCACTTGGTAGCCACTTTGGAACATTCGGCACCTTGGTAGCCACTTTGGCCACCTGGTAGCCACTTTGGCTACTTGGTAGCCACTTTGGCACTTTTTGCACCTCGGTAGCCACTTTGGCAACTTGGTAGCCACTTTGGCACATTCGGAACCTCGGTAGCCACTTTGGCCACTTGGTAGCCACTTTGGCCACTTGGAAGCCACTTTGGCACATTCAGCACCTCAGTAGCCACTTTGGCCACTTGGTAGCCTCTTTGGTACATTTTGCACCTCGGTAGCCACTTTGGCCACTTGGTTGCCACTTTGGCACATTCAGCACCTCAGTTGCCACTTTGGCCACTTGGTAGCCAGTTTGGCCACGTGCTAGCCACTTTGGCACATTCGGCAACTCGGTAGCCACTTTGGCACATTCTGCACCTTGGTAGCCACTTTGGCCATTTGGCAGCCACTTTGGCACATTCGTCACCTCGGTAGCCACTTCGGCCACTTGGTAGCCACTTTGGCCATTTGGTAGCCTCTTTAGCACATTTGGCACCTCGGTTGCCACATTGGCCACTTAGTAGCCACTTTGGCACATTCGGCACCTTGGTAGCCACTTTGGCCACTTGGTAGTCACTTTGGCACATTCGTTACCTCTGTAGCAACTTTGGCCACTTGGTAGCCACTTTGGCACATTCGGCCCCTCGGTAGCCACTTTGGCCACTTGGTAGCCACTTTGGCCACTTGATAGCCACTTTGGCACATTCGGCCCCTCGGTAGCCACTTTGGCCACTTGGTAGCCACTTTGGCACATTCGGCACCTCGGTAGCCACTTTGGCCACTTGGTAGCCAATTTGGCCACTTGGTAGCCACTTTGGCACATTCGGCTCCTCGGTAGCCACTTTGGCCACTTGGTAGCCACTTTGGCCACTTGATAGCCACTTTGGCACATTCGGCACCTTGGTAGCCACTTTGGCCACTTGGTAGTCACTTTGGCACATTTGTTACCTCTGTAGCAACTTTGGCCACTTGGTAGCCACTTTGGCCACTTTGTAGCCACTTTGGCACATTCGGCACCTTGGTAGCCACTTTGGCCACTTGGTAGCCACTTTGGCACATTCGGTACATCGGTAGCCACTTTGGCCACTTGGTAGCCACTTTGGCCATTTGGTAGCCACTTTGGCACATTCGGCACCTCGGTAGCCACTTTGGCCACTTGGTAGCCACTTGGGCACATTGGTAGCCACTTTGGCACATTCAGCACCTCGGTAGCCACTTTGGCCACTTGCTAGCCACTTTGACACATTCAGCACATTGGTAGCCACTTTGGTAGCCACCTTTGCCACTTGGTAGCCACTTTGGCACATTCTGAACCTCGGTAGCCACTTTGGCCACTTGGTAGCCACTTTGGCACATTCGACATCTCGGTAGCCACTTTGGCCACTTAGTAGCCACTTTAGCCATGTTGTCACATGCTGTCACTTTGCCTCAGGGCCCATTTTGTCACACTGGGCTTCTAAAGCCACTTTGGCGTCCGTGGGGCTTTTCAGAAGCCATTGGCGCGCTGCCTGTGGCCCCGTGTGCTGCCTGGGGCCTGTTATGTTTCGGCAGCTGAGGAGTGCAGGCAAAAAAGGCAATACACCAGAGCAGTTGGAATCTATGAGATTGCAGTACCCTGACTAACCACCACAACTAGAGGCAGCCGTGGAGCGTTCCTACGTTGGTCCTAGACGCCTCGTCACAGCCTGAGAAACTAACTACACCTAAAGATAGAAATAGGAAAGCTATCTGCCCCGGAGCAGAACCCCAAAGATAATAGAAAGCCCCAAACATGTAATGGCGGTTAGACAAGAAGATATACTGACACAGACAGAAAATAGTAAGAGCAAACGTTGGGGCCCAAACTACCTAAATAGAAAAGGATAGGAAGGGTACTTACTGCAATCCCAAAAAAACCTGAAAAGCACCAACTCTACTAATTTCAAAAACACCTGAGATCACACGACCTCTACCACCTAAATTAGTTCTCTGGTGTAACAAAATCAAAACAGCAGCCACTGAAAAAATTGGAAAAAGCAAAAGTACAAACATCAGTGGCTGAACTAAACTGAGAGGGCAAAAGCCCCGGAGGGGACCCTGAAGGCCCCCACAGAAGTGCAGGACAAAATGCAAAATATAGCACAAAAAACAAAAAGAAGAAAATGTCTTATCTGTGAGCAGGAGATGCAGACACGACACAGCAGGCTACAAGGGAAACAGGAATGAAGGATTCAGACCAGAACAATTGATCACCGGCAACCCTGATGGGAAGGTGACTCCCTTATATAAGACCAGTCAGTAACACCTGATTCCCAGTCCTCACAATCTTCACTGGACAGACCAGCACCGCTTGTAACCACCAGAGGAAGCCTCTGCTCAGAACTCATCTCAAACTGTTGTGAATGAGTTTGAGATGAGTTCTGAGCAGAGGCTCCCTCTGGTGGTTACAAGCGGTACTAGTGAGGATTGTGGGGACTGGGAATCAGGTGTTACTGATTGGTCTTATATAAGGGAGTAATTTTCCCATCGGGGTTGCCGGTGATCAATTGTTCTGGTCTGAATCCTTCTTTCCAGTTTCCCTTGTAGCCTGCTGTGTCGTGTCTGCATCTCCTGCTATCAGATAAGACAATTTCTTATTTTGTGTTTTTGCTATATTTTTGCATTTGGTCCTGCACTTCTGTGGGGGCCTTCTGGGTCCCCTCCGGGGGCTTTTGCCCTCTCAGTTTAGTCCAGCCACTGTGTTTTGTACTTTTGCTTTTTCCAGTTTTTTCAGTGGCTGCTGTTTTTGTTACACCAGAGAACTAATTTAGGTGGTAGAGGTCGTGTGATCTCAGGTGATTTTGAAATTAGTAGAGTTGGTGTTTTTCAGGGTTTTCTGGGATTGCATTAAGTACCCTTCCTGTCCTTTTCTATTTAGATAGTTTGGGCCCAGCGTTTGCTCATTCTATTTTCTTTCTGTGTCAGTATTTCCTCTTGTCTAACCGCCATTACATGTTTGGGGGCTTTCTATTATCTTTGGGGTTCTGCTCCGGGGCAGATAGCTTTCCTATTTCTATCTTTAGGTGTAGTTAGTTTCTCAGGCTGTGACGAGGCGTCTAGGACCAACGTAGGAACGCTCCACGGCTGCCTCTAGTTGCGGTGGTTAGTCAGGGTACTGCAATCTCATAGATTCCAACTGCTCTGGTGTATTTCCTTTTTTGCCTGCACTCCTCAGTTACCGTAACATAACAGTATCACCGGCCAAAAAAATTGTATGGTACTCACAGAAGGGAAAAAATATTTTGAAGGAAGAAAAGTTGTCAGAGATATTTTTCTGTTTGTTGCATTTTTTTTTTCCCTCTGTATCTCTGGGTGCTGGGGAGGATCTTTTCTCCCAATGGAGTTTGCACAGTTGTCTGGCCGTGTGGATCAGCTTGCCACTGAGGTTCAGAGTATTGCTGCATATCTTGCTAGGTTGCCTGTTGTGGAACCTAGGATCCCCATGCCAGATTTGTTTTTAGGG
The DNA here is from genome assembly GCA_033576555.1 of Oophaga sylvatica. Taxonomy (NCBI): domain Eukaryota; kingdom Metazoa; phylum Chordata; class Amphibia; order Anura; family Dendrobatidae; genus Oophaga; species Oophaga sylvatica. The sequence continues at coordinate 17,386 of JARQOD010003381.1, read as the reverse complement.
GATCGAGCTAAGTTTCAGAATTTCAAAAATAATTGTAAATTGTTTCTTGCCTTAAAATCTAAGTCCTCAGGAAACGCAGCGCAGCAGGTTCAAATTATCATCTCTCTCCTGCGCGGCGATCCTCAGGATTGGGCTTTTTCCCTGATACCTGGGGATCCTGTTTTGAGTGATGTTGATGCATTTTTTCAGGCTTTGGGGTTATTGTACGATGAGCCTAATGTCACTGATCAAGCTGAGAAAGCCTTGTTGGCATTAAATCAGGGGCCTTATGACGCTGAGTTATACTGTCAGAGATTCCGTAGGTGGGCAGTCCTGACCAAATGGAATGACGACGCTTTGGCGGCCCTTTTCCGGAAGGGTCTGTCGGATAATGTAAAGGATGTTATGGTGGGATTCCCTGTCCCCTCTGGTCTCAATGATTCTATGTCATTAGCGATTCAAATTGACAGACGTTTGCGTGAGCGGAGAAGTATGCGTGGAGTGGTGTTGCCTTGTGAGCCAGCTGCTGAGCCCATGCAGTGTGATAGAGTGGTGTCTGGGGCACAGCGTCATGAGTTTCGAAAGCGCAATAGGTTATGTTTCTACTGTGGTGATGCCTCTCATGCTATTTCAGTCTGCCCTAAGCGGGGAAGACATTTTGCACGCTCAGTTGTCTTGGGTAGTGTTCAGACTAAGTTTTTAACTGTCACTCTGATATGCTCTCTGTCCTCATTTTCTGCTCAGGCTTTCGTTGATTCTGGAGCAGCTATTAACCTGATGGATTATGATTTTGCTAAACGTTGTGGGTTTTCCTTGATACCCCTACAGAAGTCTATTCCTTTACTGGGGATCGATTCTACCCCTTTGGCTGAGAATAAACCCCAGTTTTCTACTCAGGTGATAATGAGGGTTGAACCTGATCACCAGGAGTGCTGCAAATTTTTGGTTCTATATAATCTGCATGACATTATAGTGCTGGGTTTCCCTTGGTTACAGTCTCATAATCCTGTTTTGGATTGGAAATCTGTGTCTGTAACCAGTTGGGGCTGCCAATGTGTTAGTGCCAACACTCCTGTTTTTTCTGCCTCCCCCAGGCTGAGGATGTTCCTGACTTTTTGTTTGATTTTTCTGATGTGTTTAGCGAAAGTAAATCTGCATCCTTACCTCCCCATAGGAGCTATGACTGCGCTATTGAATTAGTGCCAGGTAGTAAATTCCCTAAAGGTCGCCTTTTTAACTTGTCTGTACCTGAACATGACGCTATGCGGTCTTATATCAAGGAATCATTGGAGAAGGGTCATATCAGACCATCCTCTTCACCCTTAGGTGCCGGTTTTTTCTTTGTGGCCAAAAAAGATGGTTCATTAAGGCCGTGTATTGATTATCGTCTCTTGAACAATATTACTGTGAAATATCAATACCCGTTACCTTGATTTCTGACCTGTTTTCCAGGGTGAAAAACGCTACTTGGTTTACCAAGCTTGACCTCAGGGGGGCGTATAACCTTATTCGCATTAAGCACGGGGATGAATGGAAGACGGCATTTAACACCCCTGAAGGGCATTTTGAGTACCTTGTGATGCCCTTTGGGCTCACTAATGCTCCTTCCGTCTTCCAGTCCTTCATGAATGACATTTTCAGGGATTTTGTGGACAAGTTTCTGATTGTTTATTTGGATGATATCTTGATTTTTTCTAATGACTGGGACTCTCATGTGAAACATGTTCGAACTGTATTCCAGATTTTGAGAGAGAATGCTCTGTATGTGAAGGGATCAAAGTGTCTTTTTGGCGTACAGAAGATCTCATTTCTGGGATTCATTTTGTCCCCATCTGTTATTGAAATGGACCCGGTCAAGGTTCAGGCCATCTGTGATTGGGTCCAACCTACTTCATTAAAGGCTCTTCAGAGATTTTTGGGTTTTGCCAATTTTTATCGTAAATTTATTGGTAATTTCTCTGTTATTGTTAAACCATTAACTGATTTGACCAGAAAGGGTTCTGATGTGGTGAATGGCCTCCTGAGGCAGTCTCTGCGTTTCAGGAACTTAAGCAGAGATTCACTTCTGCTCCTGTTCTACGGCAGCCTGATGTTTCTCTGCCATTTCAGGTGGAGGTTGATGCCTCTGAAATTGGGGCAGGTGCCGTTTTGTCCCAAAAAGATCCAGAGACCTCTAAAAGTAACCCTTGTGCCTTTTTCTCTCGAAAATTTTCTCCTACTGAACGTAATTATGACGTGGGTAATCGGGAGTTATTGGCCATGAAGTGGGCTTTTGAAGAGTGGAGACATTGGCTGGAGGGAGCCAAACATCAGGTGGTGGTCCTTACGGACCATAAGAATCTGGTCTATCTGGAATCTGCCAAGCGACTCAATCCTAGACAGGCCAGGTGGGCCTTGTTTTTCACACGTTTTAATTTTGTGGTTTCCTTTCTTCCTGGCACTAAGAATGTTAAGGCGGATGCCCTCTCGAGGAGTTTCCTTGCGGACTCTCCTGAGCTATCTGATCCCTCTGTTATTTTGAAGTAGGGTGTAGTTCTTTCCGCCATCTCGCCCAATTTGAGACTTGCTCTGGAGGGGTGTCAGGAGGATAGGCCCGAGCGCTGCCCTGTTGGAAAATTGTTTGTCCCGGACCAATGGAAAAAGAGTGTGATGTCTGAGATTCATTGTTCCGCATTGGCTGGGCATCCCGGAATTTTTGGTACCAGAGACTTGGTTAGTCGGTCCTTTTGGTGGCCTACCTTGTCTCGACAGCCTCCGTCTGTCCTGAAGAAAATCGAGGGTGAAACCCAGAATTACAGAAAAACGGAGACATCAAAGTGGCAGAGCTAGCCCTATTATTAAGAGCAAACTCAGCCAAAGGCAAAAAAGAGACCCAGTCATCCTGATCAGCAGACACAAAGCATCTTAGATAAGTCTCCAATGTCTGGTTTGTTCTCTCAGTTTGACCATTGGTCTGAGGATGAAATGCGAGGAGAAAGACAATTGAACACCCAGTTTAGAACAAAAAGTCCTCCAAAATCTGGAAACAAACTGGACTCCTCTGTCAGACACAATGTTCTCAGGAATGCCGTGTAAACGAACCACGTGCTGAAGGAACAACAGCACCAATTCAGAGGAGGAAGGCAACTTAGGTAATGGCACAAGATGTATCATTTTGGAAAACCTATTACAAATTACCCAGATGGTGGTCATTCTCTGAGAAACAGGAAGGTCGGAAATGAAATCCATAGAGATATGGGTCCATGGTCTCTTGGGCACAGGCAATGGCATCAACAAACCACTAGAGCGAGAGCAAGGCTTGGAGCGAGAGCAAGTCCCGCAGGACTGCACAAATTCCCTGACATCACGAGACAAGGTAGGCCACCAAAAGGACCGACTAACCAAGTCTCTGGTACCAAAAATTCCGGGATGCCCAGCCAATGCGGAACAATGAATCTCAGACATCACACTCTTCTTCCACTGGTCCGGAACAAACAATTTTCCAACAGGGCAGCACTCGTGCCTATCCTCCTGACACCCCTCCAGAGCAAGTCTCAAATTGGGCGAGATGGCGGAAAGAACTACACCCTCTTTCAAAATAACAGAAGGATCAGATAACTCAGGAGAGTCCGCAAGGAAACTCCTTGAGAGGGCATCCGCCTTAACATTCTTAGTGCCAGGAAGAAAGGAAACCACAAAATTAAAACGTGTGAAAAACAAGGCCCACCTGGCCTGTCTAGGATTGAGTCGCTTGGCAGATTCCAGATAGACCAGATTCTTATGGTCCGTAAGGACCACCACCTGATGTTTGGCTCCCTCCAGCCAATGTCTCCACTCTTCAAAAGCCCACTTCATGGCCAATAACTCCCGATTACCCACATCATAATTACGTTCAGTAGGAGAAAATTTTCGAGAGAAAAAGGCACAAGGGTTACTTTTAGAGGTCTCTGGATCTTTTTGGGACAAAACGGCACCTGCCCCAATTTCAGAGGCATCAACCTCCACCTGAAATGGCAGAGAAACATCAGGCTGCCATAGAACAGGAGCAGAAGTGAATCTCTGCTTAAGTTCCTGAAATGCAGAGACTGCCTCAGGAGGCCAATTCACCACATCAGAACCCTTTCTGGTCAAATCAGTTAATGGTTTAACAATAACCGAGAAATTACCAATAAATTTACGATAAAAATTGGCAAAACCCAAAAATCTCTGAAGAGCCTTTAATGAAGTAGGTTGGACCCAATCACAGATGGCCTGAACCTTGACCGGGTCCATTTCAATAACAGATGGGGACAAAATGAATCCCAGAAATGAGATCCTCTGTACGCCAAAAAGACACTTTGATCCCTTCACATACAGAGCATTCTCTCTCAAAATCTGGAATACAGTTCGAACATGTTTCACATGAGAGTCCCAGTCATTAGAAAAAATCAAGATATCATCCAAATAAACAATCAGAAATTTGTCCACAAAATCCCTGAAAATGTCATTCATGAAGGACTGGAAGACGGAAGGAGCATTAGTGAGCCCAAAGGGCATCACTAGGTACTCAAAATGCCCTTCAGGGGTATTGAATGCCGTCTTCCATTCATCCCCGTGCTTAATGCGAATAAGGTTATACGCCCCCCTGAGGTCAAGCTTGGTAAACCAAGTAGCGTTTTTCACCCTGGAAAACAGGTCAGAAATCAAGGGTAACGGGTATTGATATTTCACAGTAATATTGTTCAAGAGACGATAATCAATACACGGCCTTAATGAACCATCCTTTTTGGCTACAAAGAAAAAACCGGCACCTAAGGGTGAAGAGGATGGTCTGATATGACCCTTCTCCAATGATTCCTTGATATAAGACCGCATAGCGTCATGTTCAGGTACAGACAAGTTAAAAAGGCGACCTTTAGGGAATTTACTACCCGGCACTAATTCAATAGCGCAGTCATAGCTCCTATGGGGAGGCAAGGATGCAGATTTACTTTCGCTAAATACATCAGAAAAATCAATCAAAAAGTCAGGAACATCCTGAGCCTGGGGGGAGGCAGAAAAAACAGGAGTGTTGGTATCAACACATTGGCAGCCCCAACTGGTTACAGACACAGATTTCCAATCCAAAACAGGATTATGAGACTGTAACCAAGGGAAACCCAGCACGATAATGTCATGCAGATTATACAGAACCAAAAATTTGCAGCACTCCTGGTGATCAGGTTCAACCCTCATTATCACCTGAGTAGAAAACTGGGGTTTATTCTCAGCCAAAGGGGTAGAATCGATCCCCAGTAGGGGAATAGACTTCTGTAGGTGTATCAAGGGAAACCCACAACGTTTAGCAAAATCATAATCCATCAGGTTAATAGCTGCTCCAGAATCAACGAAAGCCTGAGCAGAAAATGAGGACAGAGAGCATATCAGAGTGACAGTTAATAAAAACTTAGTCTGAATACTACCCAAGACAACTGAGCGTGCAAAACGTCTTCCCGCTTAGGGCAGACTGAAATAGCATGAGAGGCATCACCACAGTAGAAACATAACCCATTGCGCTTTCGAAACTCATGACGCTGTGCCCCAGACACCACTCTATCACACTGCATGAGTTCAGAAGCTGGTTCACAAGGCAACACTATTCCACGCATACTTCTCCGCTCACGCAAACGTCTGTCAATTTGAATCGCTAATGACATAGAATCATTGAGACCAGAGGGGACAGGGAATCCCACCATAACATCCTTTACATTATCTGACAGACCCTTCCGGAAAAGGGCTGCCAAAGCGTCGTCATTCCATTTGGTCAGGACTGCCCACCTACGGAATCTCTGACAGTATAACTCAGCGTCATCAAGCCCCTGATTTAATGCCAACAAGGCTTTTTCAGCTTGATCAGTGACATTAGGCTCATCGTACAATAACCCCAAAGCCTGAAAAAATGCATCAACATCACTCAAGACAGGATCCCCAGGTGTCAGGGAAAAAAGCCCAATCCTGAGGATCGCCGCGCAGGAGAGAGATGATAATTTGAACCTGCTGCGCTGCGTTCCCTGAGGACTTAGATTTTAAGGCAAAAAACAATTTACAATTATTTTTGAAATTCTGAAACTTAGCTCGATCCCCTAAAAACAAATCTGGCATGGGAATCCTAGGTTCCACAACAGGCAACCCAGCAAGATAGATAGCAATACTCCGAACCTCAGCGGCAAGCTGATCCACACGGCCAGACAACTGTGCAAACTCCATTGAGAGAAAAGATCCTCCCCAGCACCCAGAGATACAGAGGGAAAAAAAAGCAACAAACAGAAAAATATCTCTGACAACTCTGACAACCTTTTTTCTTTCACAATATTTTTTCCCTTCTGTGAGTACCATACAATTTTCAACTTTTGGGCCGGTGATACTGTTATGTTTCGGCAGCTGAGGAGTGCAGGCAAAAAAGGCAATACACCAGAGCAGTTGGAATCTATGAGATTGCAGTACCCTGACTAACCACCACAACTAGAGGCAGCCGTGGAGCGTTCCTACGTTGGTCCTAGACGCCTCGTCACAGCCTGAGAAACTAACTACACCTAAAGATAGAAATAGGAAAGCTATCTGCCCCGGAGCAGAACCCCAAAGATAATAGAAAGCCCCCAAACATGTAATGGCGGTTAGACAAGATGAAATACTGACACAGAAAGAAAATAGTATGAGCAAACGCTGGGGCCAAAACTAACTAAATAGAAAAGGATAGGAAGGGTACTTACTGCAATCCCAGAAAACCCTGAAAAGCACCAACTCTACTAATTTCAACAACACCTGAGATCACACGACCTCTACCACCTAAATTAGTTCTCTGGTGTAACAAAATCAAAACAGCAGCCACTGAAAAAACTGGAAAAAGCAAAAGTACAAACATCAGTGGCTGAACTAAACTGAGAGGGCAAAAGCCCCCGGAGGGGACCCTGAAGGCCCCCACAGAAGTGTAGGACAAAATGCAAAAATATAGCACAAAAACAAAAAGAAGAAAATGTCTTATCTGTGAGCAGGAGATGCAGATACGACACAGCAGGCTACAAGGGAAACAGGAATGAAGGATTCAGACCAGAACAATTGATCACCGGCAACCCTGATGGGAAGGTGACTCCCTTATATAAGACCAGTCAGTAACACCTGATTCCCAGTCCTCACAATCTTCACTGGACAGACCAGCACCGCTTGTAACCACCAGAGGAAGCCTCTGCTCAGAACTCATCTCAAACCATTCACAACAGGGGCCCCTGTGTGCTGCCTGGGGCCCTGCGTTGCGCCTTTAAGACCTTGAATCAGCGATCTGTCAGCTTCTATTAGCTGATACGGGTCATGTGTGGAAGCTGCATTTGCATAGCGGCCATCTTTGTAAGGTCTCTGCACCTGCGCTGTGGCTTCAATCCATGTTAGTTGGGGGTCATGGAAAGGTCGCCATTAATTCCTATGGGAAAATTTTTGCTTAAAATGCGTTTTTTTAAAAAAACTAAAAATCAGATCGACTCCAAAAATACATAGCACACCTGTCCCCACCGACGGCTTTGAAACGCCGCCTGAACGGGGTTTCTGCGCCGAGCGGTTCGGGCCACAGTAATTGCAGAAAACGCGGAGAAGAAGAAGAATAAAATACTAGATGTGTATTTCCTGAAGGAACTACAGATTGTGCTTTGAATTGGTGCCCGGTAGTGTTGAGCGAACATGCTCGGACATGCTCCGTTAACCCTTGAGCATTGGGTTGCTCGGACATGCTCGGAACTCTGCAGAACACCTCATGTATTCGGGCAGGAAGCTCGGATGCCTGCCCAGCAAGTTTGGCGCCTGTTTTACAGCCAATAAACTTGCCCCGTACATGTTTGGGGGCCAGCATTGCGGGGCCCCGTGACGTTTGGGGGCCAACATTGCGGGACCCCGTGACGTTTGGGGGCCAACATTGCGGGGCCCTGTGAGGTTTGGGGGCCAACATTGCGGGGCCCCGTTATGTTTGGGGGCCAACATTGCGGGGCCCCATGAGGTTTGGGGGCCAACATTGCGGGGCCCCGTTATGTTTGGGGGCCAACATTGTGGGGCCCCGTTATGTTTGGGGGCCAACATTGTGGGGCCCCGTTATGTTTGGGGGCCAACATTGCGGGGCCCCGTGACGTTTGGGGGCCAACATTGCGGAGCCCCGTGACGTTTTGGGGCCAACATTGCGGGGCCCTGGGACGTTCTGGAGAAGAAATATTTGACTGTCAGTTCAGTGAGGTAACAACATTAGAACCTGGGAGCTTCCATTGGCCAGTAGTTGTCATGTGACCTTGTGTATCCCAGTTAGGCCGTGAATGAAGTACCTACAAGATTCTATTGGCCAATAAGGTCATGTGATGATGCTAGATTTGCATACATGGCAGCCTCCGCGATAATCTATGGCTATTTAAATTCCTATGGGAGTTTGTGTTTCCAGTTCAGGTCATTAAAATTCATGGCTGTGCCACCTACTACCCGGGGTCACTATAGTTCATGGGTTGTCACCTAGCAACCGGGTTATTTATAGCTGGTGTGGTAGTTGGTCCTTACAAACGCCTCACAGCTATATTATTGATTTATATGGGAGCCCATTGATTACAATGGGGCCATTAATTCCTATGGCAATTTATTTTTACGCCATTTTTTTACGCACGTTTTGAGGTGGCAAAATTTTTTTTCTACAAAAATGTCCTCAGGGGGTTAACAGTCGGAGGAAAAATATCATTTTTCGATTTTAAAAAATTCCAAGCCCGAGACGTACATTTAAGTTCAAAATCAATGCATTCCAATGGGAAGATTTTTTTTTTCAAACGTAAAGGGTTAAAAAGCGAAAAATCCGATCGACTCCAAAAATACTTAGCACACCTGTCACGGCAGCTAGCTTCAAAACCTTGTTTGAACGGAGTCTGTACACCGAGCGGTTCGGGCTGTATTAATTGCGCAAATCTGGAGAAGAAGAAGAACACGGAAAAAGAATAATGTGAATAACAATATAGTGCTTTTTCCAAAGCACAATAACTAGATGTGTATTTCCTGAAGGAACTACAGATTGTGCTTTGAATTGGTGCCCGGTAGTGTTTAGCGAACATGCTCGGACATGCTCCGTTAACCCTTGAGCATCGGGGTGCTCGGACATGCTCGGAACTCTGCAGAACACCTCATGTATTCGGGCAGGAAGCTCGGATGCCTGCCCAGCAAGTTTGGCGCCTGTTTTACAGCCAATAAACTTGCTGGAATGGCATAGCATCATAGTAATGCTGTAGCCATCTTTGTTACTGGCATTACTATGATTGGCCAAGAGGTCCTGGTGGGGGGTGCCTGTTTAGGGGAGTGGCTCCGCCCATCTCAGGGAAAGCATAGAGACTAGTGTTGAGCGATACTGCTCGATATCTAAAAATATCGGATCGGAATGGTATCGCCGATATCACTAAATATCGTTGATATCCGATTCCGATACCGGAAGTCCAATGTAAGTCTATAGGAACCAAATATCGACATTAAAAAAAAACATTCTTGCCTTGTTGTTTAATTGTACATGAAGGAAAACAACAAAGACTAATGTAGAATGTATTGGGGGAGGTTGAGGAGACAATAAAGGCATACATGTTTAACCCAATGCATTGGAATAGCATTAATATATATTTTTTTGGAAATACGTTTGGATTGACTAACAAATTGACAATGTTGTTAACCTTTTTTCTATTTTGGCAAATATGTATGTTTCACAACTTCCATGCTCTTCACCTTTTTAACTTTTGCCAGTGCCACACTTTCTCCTTCATAATCTTCAGCAGCAGCATCATCTTTCTCATCAAATTATTCTTCATCTTCACCTTCTTAATCTTCTTCTTAAACTTCTTGCTATTCATGTTTTTGTTTACATTACTCATATTGTTATTATTAAACTAATTAATCTTCTTCATATGCAAATTCTTCATCTTCTTCCTCTTCATCTTCTTCATCATATTCTTATTTGTGACAGAGATTCCTGTACTTGTAATCTGTAAAAGTATGAATTGTTCATCCTTCCGTTCTTGCTGTCACAAAAGATTTAAATTACAACAGTATTTGTCCGTGTTCAGTTTAGCCTGCAGCAGCAGGCATTTTCCAGGGGCACCACGAGGAGGAACGGACTCACCCCCATACACTGCTTAGTCTTCTTCTGCTTAGAATTTAGAGCATATATTTTGCTCTTCATTTTGGTCTTATACTTCATGTTCTTCAGCTTTTTGATCTTCTGCTTATTGTTCTTCTGTCTCTTGTTCTGTATCTTGTAGTTTGTCTTAACCTTCTTTGTCCTGTTGGTGATCTTCTTCTGGGTAATCTTTTATTTTTTCTTTGTGATGGTGTTCAGGCTGGTTGGCTTCATGCTCGTCGTCCTTGTTGTCGTCATCTTCTTCTGGGTGGTCTTTAAGGTCGTCTAATTTCCGAGAAACAGCTGACGTTACTGGAACCCTGACGGGTATCAGATGGAGCAAGAGACAATGGAAGTAACGAGGACCAGCTGACTGTGCTGGAACCCGGACGGGTAGCAGAAGGAAAAGAGGCAATGTCACAACCGAGTACCAGCTGACGTTACTGTGACACGGTTACTAAGCAGGAGGTACCTGTGCTCCAAAGCACTACCAAGGACCAGCAGACGTTGGTGGAACTCGGATACGGAGATGGAGGCACCTAGGCCAAAGGCACTGGGGAGAACCCGTTGACGGTACTGGACCCCGGACGGGTAGCAGAAGGAAAAGAGGCAATGTCACAACCGAGTACCAGCTGACGTTACTGTGACACGGTTACTAAGCAGGAGGTACCTGTGCTCCAAAGCACTACCAAGGACCAGCAGACGTTGGTGGAACTCGGATACGGAGATGGAGGCACCTAGGCCAAAGGCACTGGGGAGAACCAGTTGACGGTACTGGACCCCGGACGGGTAGCAGAAGGAAAAGAGGCAATGTCACAACCGAGTACCAGCTGACGTTACTGTGACACGGTTACTAAGCAGGAGGTACCTGTGCTCCAAAGCACTACCAAGGACCAGCAGACGTTGGTGGAACTCGGATACGGAGATGGAGGCACCTAGGCCAAAGGCACTGGGGAGAACCAGTTGACGGTACTGGACCCCGGACGGGTAGAAGAACGCACACATGAAAATGTAAGTTGACAGGACGCAAGCCGTCCGCAGTTACCGAATCACACAGTCCTACAGTGGGTGCTTGTCCTATTGTCACAATGGAAACCGCCTTTATTTACATATCCCACAGCACACATAGGAATCACCTAAACTGCAGGCACCATAGAGTCGGCTAACCAGAATGCAACACGACAGCACAACTTATTGGAGGATAATTGACGTTCACACTGCCAGGAAACAGCTGTCGTGCTGTAACCAGGCTGGCCATGAGTCAGTACCCCTGCCAATTACTTACGAGCAACAAATGGCGGTGTTGTAGCCCAGGGAGTAGAGTTCAGGTGGTAGAAAGATGAACATAACAGGAGACATGGAAAACGTTGCCAAACAGTTATTTAATCTGAAAACGGACAGGCAAATTCAGGTGAGATCCATGCCTTGTTCATTTTCAGAAAAGTAAGCCGGTCTACATTCTCTAAGGATAGTCGCATGCGACGGTCTGTTACTACACCACCTGCAGCACTAAAGACACGCTCAGATAATACACTGGCAGCAGGGCAAGCCAGCACCTCCAATGCATACTGGCTAAGCTCTGGCCATGTATCCAACTTAGAGACCCAAAATTTGAAAGGGGAAGAGCATCTGGGAGTACACTTAGAGGGAAAGCCAAGTAGTCTGTCACCATCTTACGGAAACATTTCTTCCTGGTGACTGGAGCCGTCTCGGATGGTGTAGACCTTGCTGGCGCTGTCACAAAACTTTGCCACATTTGTAATATACAGCTCTTGCCCTGTGCAGAGGCGCTGCTTCTGCTCCCTCTTGTTGTAGAGGTGTCTACACTGCCTCGACGCACAGAGCTGCTTTGTAAAGCAGTAGCAGCAGCAGCAGCTCTCTCGGCTGGAATGTACAACAGTATGGATTGCACCAGTGTGTCTTGGTACTCCTGCATTTTACGGTCCCGGTTCACCGGTGTGATGAGGGTTTGTAAGTTGTCCCGGTAGTGAGGGTCTAGGAGGGTGTACACCAAATAATCTGACGTGGTGAGAATGTGGGCGATGCGGCGGTCGTTTCTCAGGCACTGAAGCATGAAATCAACCATGTGCTGCAGACTCCCAACTGGCCAACAAAGGCTGTCCTCTGGAAGAGGCGTCATCTCTGCCTCCTCTGCATCACCCCACCCTCGCTCTACATACTGACTAGAGCGTTGTGTACCTCCCTCTGTAGGGATTTCTTCCTCCTCCATTGACTCCTCCTCCTCCTCATCCTCCTCACAAAGTGAGCCCTGCCCAGCCCTTTGTGAGGAACCACGTTGCGCTGACTGTCCTGAAGGTAATTGAATTTGTGACTCCTCATCCTCCACCTCTTCCAAAACCTCTTCCTTTAGTGCTTTCAGTGATTTCTGAAGCAGGCAGATAAGGGGGACAGTCATGCTGACTAGTGCATCATCTGCACTCGCCATCCGCGTTGAGACATCAAACGCACGCAAAACGTCGCAGATGTCCTTCATAGGGGCCCACTCAGTAGTGGTGAAGTGTGAACGGCGCAAATTGCGAGTTGATTGCGCCTGTTGCAGCTGATACTCCATTACTGCTGGCTGCTGCTCACACAACCGCTCCAACATATGTAACGTGGAATTCCACCTGGTGGGTACGTCACATATGATGCGATGTTCAGGAAGGCGAAATCTGACTTGCAGAGCTGCAATGCGCGATCTGGCCATGCTGGAACGTCGCAAGTGAGCGCACTCTAGGCGGACCTTGTGCAGCAGTGCATCAAGATCCGGATAGTCCCTCAAAAAACTCTGCACAACCAAGTTGAGCACATGTGCCAGACATGGTATGTGAGTGAGGTTGCCAAGGCCCAGAGCTGCCACCAGATTTCGGCCATTGTCACACACTACCAAGCCTGGCTGGAGATTAGCTGACAAAAACCACACGTCGCTCTCCTGCTTGATGGCATCCCAGAGCTCCTGCGCTGTGTGGCTTCGATTCCCCATGGAAATTAATTTCAGGACGGCCTGTTGACGTTTGGCCACGGCTGTGCTCATATCGGTCGCAACAGGTAAGCGTTCACGGGTCCATGTGGAGGTATACCGTGACGGCTCGTGCAGCGATGATTCTGAGGAACTGGAGTAGGAGGAGGAATCAATGTGTACAGACTGGATTCCTGCAATCCTTGGAGTTGGCAGAACACGTACAGCGCCACTGGCAAGATCTGTACCCGGCTCCACAACATTGACCCAATGGGCAGTGAGGGAAAGGTATCGTCCCTGGCCATGGGTACTGGTCCACGCATCGGTGGTCAGGTGGACCCTGCTACTGACGGCGTTTAGTAGCGCATGTTTAATGTTTCCCTCGACATGTTTTTGCAGAGCAGGGACAGCTTGCCTGCTGAAATAAAATCGGCTTGGCACATTATATTGTGGGACTGCCAATGCCATAAAGTTCCTGAAACTGTCAGTCTCCACCAGCCTGAATGACAGCATTTCAAGGGACAGGAGTTTTGCAATGCCAGCATTCAGAGCCTGTGCTCGTGGATGGTTTGCCGAGTATGGCCGTCTTTTATCCCATGCCTGTGGTACCGATGGCTGTTTTTTGTTCTGGGAGTGTGACGATGACTGTGAACTTGCTGCTGTGGGTGGAATAACAGTTTGACTATGGACAACAGTGACCGAGGTTCTTCCATGGAGATCCTGTGAGGAAGCCGAACCAGGTGTGTGTGAGCTGGAGGTAGAGGCTCGAACACGACCTGAAGATGTAGGTGCTGCTGTAGGTTGGCCTACATCTCCAGTGTGTCTTTGTAACTCAGCTACGTGCTTTGTCCGTACATGTTTCCACATATTTGAGGTATTCAGGTTACTGATATTTTTACCTCTTTTAACTTTTTGCTTACACAGCTTGCATTGAACATAGCAAATATCATCTACAAGTCTGTCAAAAAAGGACCACGCAGTGCAAGTCATGGGAGCGCCAATTTTGACATTTCTAAGAGAACTGCTCCCAACAGGTGCCAAACTGGAGGCTACAGGCAAGCAAGTCTGCAGCCTACCTCTCCCTCCTCTTTGTACCGTTGGGACAATCTCTTCCTCAGAGCTGCTCCCACCACCTTCCTGTTGCTCACGCCATGTTGGGTCTCGGACTTCATCATCTCCACTACCCTCTTCCAACACCTGCTGCTGTTGGATGGTCTGGGCAGCACCATGCTCCACAAAACCTGGCACCTGAGTCTCATCATCATCATAAGATGCGTTCTGCGGTGTGCTGTCCATCGCCACTGGCTCACCTGCCTCTTCAGATTGAGAGAGACACAGCTGTTGCGCATCACTGCATACTCCCTCTTCTTTAAATTGCAGAATGCTGCTTGCCTGTGCCCGTGTTTGCGAGCCAACAGATTCTGAGAACAGAAGCAGAGACTCAGCTGGCTCCTGTACAGAACTCTCTGACTGCCTGGGCAATTTGACAGGCGGTGAACAGACAGATGGTTGCTCAACAGTGTTGTGTTCCTGAGAGGAGGTGGAAGGAATTGAAGTCGATGCATTGGCTGCCATCCAACCAACAACGGCTTCAATTTGTTCTTCCCGCAGCAGGGGGGCACGCCGAGCTCCTACCAATGTGCGCATAAAGGAACGCTCATGGGTAAAACTGGTGGATGCTGTGTCACTTAGGGCGGCAGCAGCCACGGAATCCCCACGTCCTCTCCCTGCTGAAACTCCACGGCCACGACCACGTGCCTTACTCACTGACTTCTTCATCTTGGTAGATTGATAAAGAAAGTCAGAAAAGTTATAAGGCCTAAGTGTGGTTATTACGCAGAGACTGAAGTGAACACTGAAACACAACTGTTCACAATCTGTGAAAGGCTACTCCTTTGTCTACTTCTATAGTGTTTGCAACCAATGTATTGGATACGGATGGAAGCGCGTCACACTAATAGATTATATTTTAAATGGAATGGAGCAGAACCAATTGGAGATAAATGAAAAGGATGAGGCACTGAGACACGCTCAGCAGAGTACAAGCAGCAGTGCTTGAACAAGTAACTGGAGCGTGATGTGCACTCAAAAAATAAAAAACACAGACTGAAGTGAACACTGAAACACAACTGTTCACAATCTGTGAAAGGCTACTCCTTTGTCTACTTCTATAGTGTTTGCAACCAATGTATTGGATACGGATGGAAGCGCGTCACACTAATAGATTATATTTTAAATGGAATGGAGCACAACCAATTGGAGATAAATGAAAAGGATGAGGCACTGAGACACGCTCAGCAGAGTACAAGCAGCAGTGCTTGAACAAGTAACTGGAGCGTGATGTGCACTCAAAAAATAAAAAACACAGACTGAAGTGAACACTGAAACACAACTGTTCACAATCTGTGAAAGGCTACTCCTTTGTCTACTTCTATAGTGTTTGCAACCAATGTATTGGATACGGATGGAAGCGTGTCACACTAATAGTTAAATTGCATGGAGCTGCAAGAATTACACTGAAGAAAAAAAAAAGAGTCTGTGAGTGACACGTGCAGATGCCTACAGACAGCGTTGCATGCAGAGCAAACTGCAGCGTCACCTGCACTCACACACACCTTGCAGAGCTGTTAAAACAACACTGCAGGCAAAAGGAAGCTTTACACAGCGGTTGGTGCTAGCCTGCCTACAGCACAGTACACTAAATCGCAATCTCTAACTGTCCCTCAGAGTCAGCACAGCAGCGTTCTGTCCCTTACTGAATTCACAGCACAGTGACGCTAAAATGGCGGCGGCGCCTTTTATAGTGCATTCTGACATCATTTCAGCATCCAATCACAGCCATGCCATTAGTTAACATGACCGCAGCAGTACAGGATGTGCCCACACTTCTTAGGATTCCTCATTGGCTGACTAAAATCACATTGCCTCTCAAAGAATTATGGGAACTTCCGATTCCGGTATACGATATATGGAAAATATCGAAACTAATTATCGAAAGGCCGATAGAGCTAATATCGGCCGATACCCGATACTTGCAGTATCGTATCGCTCAACACTAATAGAGACGGCTCTATAGGGCTGTCTACAGTCATGGCCAAAAGTTTTGAGAATGACACAAATATTATATTTTCACATGATCTGCTGCCCTCTGGTTTTTATGTGTGTGTTTGACAGATGTTTTTATCACAGACAGAAATATAATTGCAAACATATGAGTAACAAAAGCTTATATTGACAGTTAGAATGAGGTAATGCAGCAAGTCAATATTTGCAGTGTTGACCCTTCTTCTTCAGGACCTCTGCAATTCTCCCTGGCATGCTCTCAATCAACTTCTGGACCAAATCCTGACTGATAGCAGTCCATTCTTGCACAATCAATGCTTTCATTTTGTCAGAATTTTTAGGTTTTTGTTTGTCCACCCGTCTCTTGATGATTGACCACAAGTTCTCAATGGGATTAAGATCTGGGGAGTTTCCAGGCCATGGACCCAAAATCTCTATGTTTTGTTCCCTGAGCCATTTAGTTTTCACCTTTGCTTTATGGCAAGGTGCTCCATCATGCTGGAAAAGGCATTGTTGATCGCCAAACTGCTCTTGGAGGGTTGGGAGAAGTTGCTCTTGGAGGACATTCTGGTACCATTCTTTATTCATGGCTGTGTTTTTAGGCAAGACTGTGAGAGAGCCGATTCCCTTGGCTGAGAAGCAACCCCACACATGAATGGTTTCAGGATGCTTAACAGCTGGCATGAGACAAGACTGGTGGTAGCGCTCACCTTGTCTTCTCCGAATGAGGCGTTTTCCTGATGTCCCAAACAATCGAAAAGGGGATTCATCAGAGAAAATAACTTTACCCCAGTCCTCAGCAGTCCACTGCCTGTACCTTTTGCAGAATATCAGTCTGTCCATTATGTTTTTTCTGGAGAGAAGTGGCTTCTTTGCTGCCCTCCTTGAGACCAGGCCTTGCTCCAAGAGTCTCCGCCTCACAGTGCGTGCAGATGCACTCACACCTGCCTGCTGCCATTCCTGAGCAAGCTCTGCACTGCTGGTAGCCCGATCCCGCAGCTGAAACACTTTTAAGAGACGGTCCTGGCGCTTGCTGGTCTTTCTTTGGCACCCTGGAGCCTTTTTGGCAACAATGGAACCTCTCTCCTTGAAGTTCTTGATGATGCGATAGATTGTTGACTGAGGTGCAATCTTTCTAGCTGCGATACTCTTCCCTGTTAGGCCATTTTTGTGCATTGCAATGATGACTGCACGTGTTTCTTTAGAAATGACCATGGTTAACAGAAGAGAAACAATGATGCCAAGCACCAGCCTCCTTTTAAAGTGTCCAGTGGTGTCAT
>JARQOD010003380.1:34409-65625 GCA_033576555.1 Oophaga sylvatica | reverse complement strand
CTCTGCATGGGTTCAGGTTCAGGTTCCCGTGTAATCCTACTCAAAGGTTCCTTAGCTGGAGAGGAAGGTAGGAAAAGGTTAGTACGATTGCTTTTTGAACCATCTCTCTTGCCTGCGTTCAGTCAGACGAGTATCAATACGGATGCAGTAGTTAATAAAGTCACCTAACGCAGTGGGAGGGTCGGCACAAGCAAGTTCATCCTTAATCAGTGGAGATAACCCCTTTCGAAAAATAGATTTTTTGGCGGAACTGTCCCAGGTGGTATCAAGGGCCCATCTCCTGAACTCCAAGGCATATTCAGCTACCGAGTGCTTACCTTGGCACAAAGCTAACATGGCTGCTTCAGCTGTTGCACCTCGATTGGGGTCATCAAACACCTGCCCCATGGCTGAAATAAAAGCATCAAGGTGATTCAAACAATCATCCTCAGTCTCAATCAGAGGGTTTGCCCACATCAAAGCCTTGTTGGTAAGCAACATAATTATAGTAAGCACCTTAGATCGTTCAGTGGGAAATTGTGAAGCATGTGCAGAAAAAAAAAGATTGCATTGATTAATAAATCCCTGAATTTCTCACGTTCACCGCCAAAATGAAAAGGGGGCAACTTGGGAATCCCAGCACTCGGGGCTACGGCAGGAGCCTGGACTCGCTCTTCTAGAACCTCAATCCTGGCTCGCAAATCCTGGGCAGTCTGTCCAAACACTTGCAAATTGTGATTAGTGAGGTCCTGTAGGCTTGAAAAACGGGTCTTTATATTCTGCAAATCTGCAAGGATATTATCAGTCACTCCGCAAAGTTCCTTTATGCGGGCCTCCATTTTCCAGATCTTTTAAGACAGGAGTACTGGAAGAAGAGGAGAGGAGAAAAAAAAAAAACCAATAGTGTTTACCTGTGGTAACACTGCAAAGAGAAAAAAAATTAAGGGAACTGCTCACCTGGAATGGTTGTGAGAAGTCACAACCACTATCATCACAGAAAGTTCACCCGGACATCTGATATCCACAGTTACAGCAGACAAAAAAGAGAAAAGAAAAAAAAAAAAAAAACAATAGTGTTTACCTGTGGTAACACTGCAGAAAAAAAAAACACTTAAGGGAATTGCTCACCTGGAATGGTTGTGAGAAGTCACAACCACTGTCATCACAGAAAGTACAACCGGACATCCGATATCCACAGTTACAGCAGACACAGCCTTTCCAGACCCAGCAGACACTAACATTTGGCTTCAGAATCTTGTAATGTATGTAGTACAGTTCATATAGCGTCTTGTGCTTGGGTGCGATGAAAATACATGAGACACAGGTTTGATATAGAAAGTCTTGTATTCCTTCATACAAGTTGGCAAAAATAGTCACACAGTTTGCAGACACAGAAGCAGGAGACACAGCAGGCCAGAGTAATCCAAGCTCAGCAATCACTCTCCAATACAGATTCAGGATCTTCTTCTCTGTTACCGTAAGTCCATGCAAACGTGGGTCTTTCAAAGAGCAGGGTTCAGAGTCCACAAGTGCTTCAGAGTTCCTCAGTAGGAATAGCTGGAGTACAAGGTCCAAGGCTTACAGGAGTCAAGTCACAGGTTCACTGCAGGCTAGATTCTGAAGCACTGATTGCTCAGCTGTGGCTGCTTAAGAAGCAAAGGAGAGAATCAGGGCGGGAACATGCAAGCTGGAAACTCCATTTTGACTGAGGGCAAGATAGCTGCAGCAAGACAGAAAGTAAAATGACTGACGAACAAACTGAGTTTCAGGAATATATACATAGAACCTTACATTACTCCCCCCTTAAGGACAACCTCCGGATGACCTCAGACCAGGCTTGTGTGGGTACCTCTGATGAAACTGACTGAGCAAGCGAGGAGCATTAACGTTATTGACCGGTTCCCATGAGTTGTCCTCCACTGGGTAGCCCTGCCATTTAATCAGATATTGTAACTGATTTCTATACAACCTGGAATCTAAAATCCTTTCCACCACAAATTCTTCCTGACCATCGACTAGCACTGGGTCAGGGCAAGGAGAGGAACGTCCAGGAAACGTATTGGGTGTCGCAGCCTTTAGTAGGGATACATGAAAGACAGGGTGGATTCTCATAGTTCTGGGCAGTTGAAGACGACAAGCAACGGCACTTATAATTTTACTGATTTTATAGGGTCCAATGTACTTATGTCCCAACTTAGACGATGGAATCCTTAACTTAAGATTTCTGGTTGACAGCCAGACCAAGTCTCCTACCTTGAAAGCTGGTGCAGGTTTACGAAATTTATCTGCTGCTTTCTTGTACCTTTCTTGAGCCGATTCCAGATTTTCCTTTAGAAGATCCATATTCTTCTGTAAAGACGTGATTCTTTCAGCCAATGCTGGTAAAGGCGTTTCTATGGGAAATCGTGGTAGAATGTTAGGATGATAACCTAGATTAGAGTAAAAAGGAGACTGCTTAGTGGAGGCACTCTGAGAGTTGTTATACGAAAACTCAGCTAATGGAAGTAGATCCACCCAATCATCCTGTAGGTGGCAGATAAAGCAGCGGAGATACTGCTCCAGGGTTTGATTGGTTCGTTCGGTCTGTCCATTAGTCTGGGGATGAAAAGCAGAAGAAAGGTTTACTTTAATGTCCAATGCTGCACAGAAATTTTGCCAAAACCTAGAAGTGAATTGCACCCCTCGATCCGAAATAACCTCATCCGGTACTCCATGTAAGCGAAACACATCTTTAATCATCAAATCTGATGTCTGTTTTGCAGTGGGTAAGCCGACACAAGGGATAAAATGAGCTGCCTTTGTTAGACGGTCAACCACCACTAGAATGGTGTTCTTCCCTTGAGAGGTTGGTAACTCCACAATGAAGTCCATAGAAATGGATCCCCACGGGCGGGACGGGGTGAGAAGAGGCTGTAACAGACCAGTTGGTGAGGAGCGAGGTGTTTTGCATCTTGCACAGACTTCACATGAAGTGACATAGTTTAAAACATCCTCCTGCAAGTGGGCCACCAAAAGAAACGAGAAAGAAATTCCTGTGTCTTTAGAATTCCTCTATGCCCAGCTATCTTGGAATCGTGAATGAGTTGCAATACTCTTAATCTGACTGTTTCAGGAATATACAGGCGTTGTCCCTGAATCCACACACCATTCTTAAAGACAGACTTACGTCCCTTGGGGGTTGTGCCAAAAAGGAATCCGCATGGTATGCTTCCTTGATGTCCTTAAGTAGGTCTTGATTATGAATTACTCCTAGGAATCTAGAGTCAGGAAGAATAGTCTTAGGAGGAGTAATTGGACGTGTCTCTGCTGAGTAAATCCTAGAGAGTGCATCAGCCTTTCCATTGCGCGATCCTGGTCTATAAGAAATGATAAAATTAAATTGGTTTAAGAAAAGATTCCAGCGAGCCTGGCGAGAAGTCAGGCACTTAGCCGACCTGATAAACTCAAGGTTACGATGGTCTGTCAGGACGACTATTTGCTGTGCAGCTCCCTGAAGAAGGTGTCTCCATTCTTTGAAGGCGGCAATAATGGCCAACAACTCTCTATTGCCCACATCGTAGTTCCTCTCAGCCGAAGACAACTGCTGGGAAAAGAAGGCACAGGGATGCAAGACATTCTTCTCACCTGTTCTCTGAGAGAGTATAGCTCCAACGGCACAGTCTGAAGCATCCACCTCTATTATGAAGGCAAGCTCGGGGTTGGGATGTACTAGTATAGGTGCAGTGGTAAATTTATCTTTTAGACGGGAAAATGCTTCCTGGGCTTGGGGAGTCCAGGAGAACCTAGACTCTTTCCGGGTAAGTTGGGTGATAGGTGACACTACCTCAGAGAAATTTCTAATGAAACGTCTATAGAAGTTGGCAAACCCGATGAAGCGCTGTACCTCCTTCACATTTCTAGGACTTGGCCAATCCTTGATGGCTTGGGTTTTGCTTCCATCCATACTAATTCCTTGTGTAGACAGTACATACCCCAGAAATTGAATTTCGGTCCTATGGAATTCACACTTTTCAAGTTTGATGTAAAGATGATTTTGTCTTAGACGTTCCAAGACCATTCTCACATGTCCATGATGTTCCTCTGTGGAGTTAGAAAAAATTAGAATATCATCCAAATAAATTACCACGAATGTATCTAGGAGATCCCTGAAGATGTCATTCACCAAGTGTTGGAAAGTGGCTGGGGCGGTACTCAGACCAAAAGGCATAACTAGATATTCAAAGTGTCCATAGCGTGACCTGAATGCAGTCTTCCATTCATCCCCAGGTCTAATACGGACTAAGTTATAGGCCCCACGAAGATCTAGTTTAGAGAAAATTTTGGCATGTCGCACTCTCTCCAATAACTCAGGGATTAAAGGCAATGGATAACGGTTTATAATAGTAACCTTATTGAGTTCCCTATAGTCTACGCATGGTCTCAGAGATCCATCTTTCTTCTTTACAAAGAAGATGGGTGCACCTGCAGGAGATGAAGAGGGGCGTATGAAGCCCTTGGCTAGATTTTCGTCTATGTAATCCTTTAAAGCCTTTAGCTCGGGCCCCGCCAGGGGGTAGATCTTACCAAAAGGTATCTCTGCTCCAGGCAATAATTCAATTGGACAATCATATGGACGGTGAGGAGGAAGCTGGTCAGCGTTCTTCTTGTCACATAAATCCACATAGTCCTGGTATACAGCTGGTAGTTCAGGGACTGACATGGTTCCTTTAGGAACAGAGCAAGCTGAAACTTTTGGACTCATCTGTTTCTCTGGAAAGTGTAATTCCTTGGTCTCCCAGTTAATGGTAGGATTCTGAGCCTGCAGCCATGGTAGCCCTAGAATAATGGGAAAGTGGGGAGAAGAGATAAGCATAAAGGACAGTTTCTCTTGATGATCTTTACCCATAAGAACCCTCAAAGGCTCTGTTTCCTGATCCACTGGTCCAGAGGTCAGCAGGGAGCCATCCACAGTTTCCATCTGTACTGGAGTAGCCTTCTTCACTGAACGTATCCCCTGTTTCAGAGCAAAGGAGACATCCATAAAATTTCCACTTGCCCCTGAGTCGATCATAGCAGAGCTAGACACCCAAGCTGAGTCAACCCAGAGTTTGATGGAAAGAAAGCAATGAGAATTGTTTTTCTTACAACTCAGCTGGGACACCGCTGAGGAAACTTGAAAAATGGCAGCGTTTACACCGTCAACGTCCTCAGAGGTAACGGAGTTTAAGTCCGAGAAATCAAGATCTGTTGCTGCAGATCTCTCTGGAGCCTGAGGCTCGGACCTGACAGATCCCCTCTCGCAACACTCACAATGAATGAGTGCTGCAGTAGTCTTACGAGAACGGCTGGGGCAGTTTATAATGAAGTGCCCTGACTTACCACAATAGAAACATAGATTCTCCTTAAAACGATGTTCCTTGCGTGCATCACTAACCCGTCGTTGTAAAGAGTCTACCTGCATGGGTTCAGGTTCAGGTTCCCGTGTAATCCTACTCAAAGGTTCCTTAGCTGGAGAGGAAGGTAGGAAAAGGTTAGTGCGATTGCTTTCGAACCATCTCTCTTGCCTGCGTTCAGTCAGACGAGTATCAATACGGATGCAGTAGTTAATAAAGTCACCTAACGCAGTGGGAGGGTCGGCACAAGCAAGTTCATCCTTAATCAGTGGAGATAACCCCTTTCGAAAAATAGATTTTTTGGCGGAACTGTCCCAGGTGGTATCAAGGGCCCATCTCCTGAACTCCAAGGCATATTCAGCTACCGAGTGCTTACCTTGGCACAAAGCTAACATGGCTGCTTCAGCTGTTGCACCTCGATTGGGGTCATCAAACACCTGCCCCATGGCTGAAATAAAAGCATCAAGGTGATTCAAACAATCATCCTCAGTCTCAATCAGAGGGTTTGCCCACATCAAAGCCTTGTTGGTAAGCAACATAATTATAGTAAGCACCTTAGATCGTTCAGTGGGAAATTGTGAAGCATGTGCAGAAAAAAAAAGATTGCATTGATTAATAAATCCCCTGAATTTCTCACGTTCACCGCCAAAACGAAAAGGGGGCAACTTGGGAATCCCAGCACTCGGGGCTACGGCAGGAGCCTGGACTCGCTCTTCTAGAACCTCAATCCTGGCTCGCAAATCCTGGGCAGTCTGTCCAAACACTTGCAAATTGTGATTAGTGAGGTCCTGTAGGCTTGAAAAACGGGTCTTTATATTCTGCAAATCTGCAAGGATATTATCAGTCACTCCGCAAAGTTCCTTTATGCGGGCCTCCATTTTCCAGATCTTTTAAGACAGGAGTACTGGAAGAAGAGGAGAGGAGAAAAAAAAAAACAATAGTGTTTACCTGTGGTAACACTGCAAAGAGAAAAAAAATTAAGGGAACTGCTCACCTGGAATGGTTGTGAGAAGTCACAACCACTATCATCACAGAAAGTTCACCCGGACATCTGATATCCACAGTTACAGCAGACAAAAAGAGAAAAGAAAAAAAAAAAAAAAAACATAGTGTTTACCTGTGGTAACACTGCAGAAAAAAAAACACTTAAGGGAATTGCTCACCTGGAATGGTTGTGAGAAGTCACAACCACTGTCATCACAGAAAGTACAACCGGACATCCGATATCCACAGTTACAGCAGACACAGCCTTTCCAGACCCAGCAGACACTAACATTTGGCTTCAGAATCTTGTAATGTATGTAGTACAGTTCATATAGCGTCTTGTGCTTGGGTGCGATGAAAATACATGAGACACAGGTTTGATATAGAAAGTCTTGTATTCCTTCATACAAGTTGGCAAAAATAGTCACACAGTTTGCAGACACAGAAGCAGGAGACACAGCAGGCCAGAGTAATCTAAGCTCAGCAATCACTCTCCACAACAGGTTCAGGATCTTCTTCTCTGTTACCGTAAGTCCATGCAAACGTGGGTCTTTCAAAGAGCAGGGTTCAGAGTCCACAAGTGCTTCAGAGTTCCTCAGTAGGAATAGCTGGAGTACATAGTCCAAGGCTTTAGGAGTCAGGTCACAGGTTCACTGCAGGCTAGATTCTGAAGCACTGATTGCTCAGCTGTGGCTGCTTAAGAAGCAAAGGAGAGAATCAGGGCGGGAACATGCAAGCTGGAAACTCCATTTTGACTGAGGGCAAGATAGCTGCAGCAAGACAGAAAGTAAAATGGCTGACGAACAAACTGAGTTTCAGGAACATGTACACAGAACCTTACACTGACACTCTATACAGAGCTCCTGTGTATAATGTAATTGGCGAGCGGTTTATTACCTGTACACTGACACTATATAAAGCGCTCCTGCTCATTCAGATAAGTGATTTGCTGTTTTTTTTCCTCTGGTTGGATTTTCTTTGCTGGTTTGCTGCTTGCAGTGGACTTCAGCCTGGTCCCTTTTGGGGTCTGGCGCTGTAATTGTGCTCATTTTGTATTTGCACTTTTGCTCTGTTCCTTTGTCACTTTTTGTTTGCTGAATTGCTGTGGTTACACCAGAGATCTGATTTAGGTGGTAGAGATCGTGTGATCTCAGGTTTTTTTGTTAATCAGAAGTGTTGGTATTTTTGTCAGGGTTTTTTGGGTTGCAGTCAGAATTCTTTCCTATACTTTTGTATCTAGACAGATTGGGCCCCAGCGTTTGCTCATTCTATTTTCTGTCTGTGTCCATATTTCTTCTTGTCTAACCGCCATTACATGTTTGGGGGCTTCCTATTTCTTTGGGGGTTCTGCTTCGGGGCAGATAGCTTTCATCTTTCTGCCTTTGGGTGTAGTTATCTCTCCGGCTGTGACGAGGCATCTAGGATCACCGTAGGTACGGTCCACGGCTACTTCTAGTGTGGCGGTTAGTTTAGGGTACTGCAATCCAATAGTTTCCAGCCTCTCTGGTGTATTACTACTTTTGCTATTTTTTGCAATTTCTCCTCAGCTACCGAAACATAACAGTATTACCGGCCAAACTGAAAATTATATGGTACTCACAGAAGGGAAAAATAGTAAAAAGGAAAAAGAAAAAAAGGAAGTTGTCAGAAATTTTTTATTCTTTCTCTGTTTGTTGCATTTTTTTTCCCTCTTTTTTTCTGGGTGCTGAGGAGGAATTTTTTTTTCTCTCAATGGAGTTTGCACAGTTGTCTGGCCGTGTGGATCAGCTTGCCCTGAGGTTCGGAGTATTACTACCTATCTTGCTAGGTTGCCGGTTGTGGAACCTAGGATCCCCATACCAGATTTATTTTTGGGGGATCGGTCTAAATTTCTGAATTTCAAAAATAACTGTAAGTTGTTTTTTGCCTTAAAGCCTAAGTCCTCAGGGAACGCAGCACAGCAGGTTCAAATTGTCATCTCTCTCCTGCGTGGCGATCCTCAGGATTGGGCTTTTTCCCTGACACCTGGGGGTCCTGTTTTGAATGATATTGATGCATTTTTTCTGGCTCTGGGGTTATTGTACGATGAACCTAATGTCACTGATCAAGCTGAAAAAACCTTGTTGGCATTAAATCAGGGTCGTGAAGACGCTGAGCTGTACTGTCAGAAATTTCGAAAGTGGCCAGTCCTGACCAAATGGAATAATGATGCTTTGGCAGCCCTTTTTCGGAAGGGGCTGTCAGAGAATGTAAAGGATGTTATGGTGGGATTCCCTGCTCCCTCTGGTCTCAATGATTCTATGTCTTTGGCTATTCAAATTGACAGACGTTTGCGTGAGCGCAGAGGTATGCATGAGATGGTGTTGCCTTGTGAGCCTGCTCCTGAGCCCATGCAGTGTGATGGAGTGACTTCTGGGGCTCAGCGTCATGAGTTTCATAAGCGCAATGGGTTATGTTTCTATTGTGGTGACGCCTCTCATGCTATTTCCGTCTGCCCTAGGCGGGGAAGACGTTTTGCGCGCTCAGTTGTCTTGGGTAGCGTTCAGACTAAATTTCTGTTGACTGTTACCCTGATTTGCTCCCTGTCCACATTTTCTGCTCAGGATTTTGTTGATTCAGGAGCAGCTATTAACCTGATGGATTTTGACTTTGCCAAACGTTGTGGGTTTCCCATGATACCCCTGCGGAAGTCTGTTCCTTTGCTGGGCATTGATTCTACCCCTCTGGCGGAGAATAAACCCCAGTTTTCTACTCAGGTGATAATGAGGGTTGAACCTGATCATCAGGAGAGTTGTAAATTTTTGGTGCTGTATAATCTGCATGACATTATTGTACTAGGTTTCCCTTGGTTGCAGTCTCATAATCCTGTTTTGGATTGGAAATCTGTGTCTGTGACCAGTTGGGGCTGCCAATGTGTTAATACTGGCACTCCTGTTTTTTTCTGCCTCCCCCCCAGTCTCAGGATGTTCCTGACTTTTTGACTGATTTTTCGGATGTATTTAGTGAAAGTAAATCTGCATCCTTGCCCCCTCACAGGAGCTATGACTGCGCTATTGAATTAGTGCCTGGTGGTAAATTTCCTAAAGGTCGCCTTTTTAACTTGTCTGTACCTGAACACAATGCTATGTGATCTTATATCAAGGAGTCATTGGAGAAGGGTCATATCAGACCATCCTCTTCACCCTTGGGTGCCGTTTTTTTCTTTGTGGCCAAAAAGGATGGTTCATTGAGGCCGTGTATTGACTATCGCCTCCTGAATAAGATCACTGTTAAATATCAATATCCGTTACCTTTGATATCTGACCTATTTTCCAGAGTGAAAAGTGCTAGTTGGTTTACCAAGTTTGACCTCAGGGGGGGCGTATAACCTTATTCGCATTAAGCACGGGGATGAATGGAAGACGGCGTTTAATACCCCAGAGGGGCATTTCGAGTACCTAGTGATGCCTTTTGGGCATAGTAATGCCCCTTCTGTCTTCCAATCCTTCATGAATGATATTTTCAGGGATTTTGTGGATAAATTTCTGATCGTTTATTTGGATGATATCTTGATTTTTTCCAATGACTGGGACTCTCATGTGAAACATGTTCGGACTGTGTTCCAGATTTTGAGAGAGAATGCTCTGTATGTGAAGGGATCAAAGTGTCTTTTTGGCGTACAGATGGTCTCATTTCTGGGATTCATTTTGTCTCCGTCTGTTATTGAAATGGACCCGTTCAAGGTTCAGGCCATCTGTGATTGGGTTCAACCTACTTCTTTGATGGCTCTTCAGAGATTTTTGGGTTTTGCCAATTTTGATCGTAAATTTATTGGTAATTTCTCCGGTATTGTTAAACTATTGACTGATTTGACCAAAAAGGGTTCTGATGTGGTGAATTGGCCTCCTGAGGCAGTCTCTGCATTTCAGGAACTTAAGCAGAGATTCACTTCTGCTCCTGTTCTACGGCAGCCTAATGTTTCTCTGCCATTTCAGGTGGAGGTTGATGCCTCTGAGATTGGGCAGGTGCCGTTTTGTCACAAAGGGATCCAGAGACCTCTAACAGTAACCCTTGTGCCTTTTTCTCTCGAAAATTTTCTCCAACTGAACATTATTATGACGTGGGCAATCGGGAGTTATTGGCCATGAAGTGGGCCTTTGAAGAGTGGAGACATTGGCTGGAAGGAGCCAAACATCAGGTGGTGGTCCTCACGGACCATAAGAACCTGGTTTATCTCGAATCAGCCAAGCGACTTAATCCTAGACAGGTCAGGTGGGCCTTGTTTTTCACATGTTTTAATTTTGTGGTTTCTTTTCTTCCGGGCACTAAGAATGTTAAGGCGGATGCCCTCTCGAGGAGTTTCTTTGCGGATTCTCCTGAGTTATCTGATCCTGCTGTTATTTTGAAAGAGGGTGTAGTTCTTTCCGCCATCTCGCCCAATTTGAGACTGGCTCTGGAGGGGTGTCAGGAGGATAAACCTGAGCGCTGCCCTGTTTGGAAATTGTTTGTCCCAGACCAGTGGAAGAAGAGGGTGGTGCCTGAGATTCATTGTTCCGCGTTGGCCGGTCATCCCGGGATTTTTGGTACCAGAGACTTGGTGAGTCGCTCCTTTTGGTGGCCTACTTTGTCTTGTGACGTCAGGGACTTTGTGCAGTCCTGTGGGACTTGCTCTCATTCCAAGCCTTGCTCTCGTTCTAGTGGTTTGTTAATGCCATTACCTGTACCCAAGAGGCCATGGACCCATATTTCTATGGATTTTGTTTCCGACTTTCCTGTCTCTCAGAGAATGACCATTATCTGGGTAATCTGTGATAGGTTTTCCAAGATGATACATCTTGTGCCATTACCTAAGTTGCCTTCCTCCTCCGAATTGGTGCCTTTGTTCTTTCAGCACGTGGTTCGGTTACATGGCATTCCGGAAAACATTGTGTCTGACAGAGGAGTCCAGTTTGTTTCCAGATTTTGGAGGACATTTTGTTCTAAACTTGGTGTTCAGTTATCTTTCTCCTCTGCATTTCACCCTCAGACCAATGGACAAACCGAGAGAACAAACCAGACCTTGGAGACTTATTTGAGATGTTTTGTGTCTGCTGATCAAGATGACTGGGTCTCTTTTTTGCCTTTGGCTGAGTTTGCTCTTAATAATAGGGCTAGCTCTGCAACCTTGATGTCTCCATTTTGCTGCAATTCTGGGTTTCACCCTCGATTTTCTTCAGGACAGGCGGAGGCTTTTGTCTGTCCGGGGGTTGACTCTATTGTGGAGCGTATGCAGCAGATTTGGGACCAGGTAGTGGAGAGGTTGTCTCTCTCTCAGGAGAAGGCCCAGCGGTTTGCCAACCGGCATAGGACTGATGGTCCTCGTTTTAAAGTGGGGGACTTGGTTTGGTTGTCCTCAAGAAATATCCCTATGAAGGTTGCTTCTCCAAAATTTAAGCCAAGGTTCATTGGACCTTATAAGATCATGGAAATTATTAATCCGGTTTCCTTCCGTTTGCTTCTTCCAGGGACATTTAAGATCCATAACGTGTTCCACAAGTCCTTATTGAAGAGGTTTGTCGAGCCAGTGGTTCCTATAGCTGCGCCTCCCGACCCTGTTTTGGTTGAGGGCAATTTGGAGTATGTGGTTGAGAAAATATTGGATTCTCGTTTTGCTAGACGGAAACTCCAGTATTTGGTTAAGTGGAGAGGTTATGGTCAGGAGGACAATTCTTGGGTGTTTGCTTCGGACATCCATGCTAGGAGACTGATCCGTGCGTATCACCGAGCTCATCCTGATCGGCCTGGTTGCGCAGGTGAGGGTTTGGTGACCCCTCCTCAAGGGGGGGGGGGTACTGTTGTGAATTCTCTGGAGGCGACTTCTGAGCTGGAGCTCCCTCCGGTGGTTGCTGAGGGTAATGAACTAATTGCTGAAGGGCCTTCAGCTGGCTCTGAATGGTCTGATATAAGTGACCTGAACTCCCTTCAGCCTTGCCGGTAATCAATTGTTCTTCCTGGTTTTGCTTGAAGCTTAGCTTGCTTTCCTGTTCTCATTCAGATAAGTGATTTGCTGTTTTTTTTCCTCTGGTTGGATTTTCCTTGCCTGTTTTGCTGCTTGCAGGGGACTTCAGCCTGGTCCCCTTTTGGGGTCTGGCGCTGCAATTGTGCTCATTTTGTATTTGCACTTTTGCTCTGTTCCTTTGTCACTTTTTTGCTGAATTGCTGTGTGTTACACCAGAGATCTGATTTAGGTGGTAGAGATCGTGTGTTCTCAGGTTTTTTGTTAATCAGAAGTGTTGGTATTTTTGTCAGGGTTTTTTTGGGTTGCAGTCAGATTTCTTTCCTATACTTTTCTATCTAGACAGATTGGGCCCCAGCATTTGCTCATTCTATTTTCTGTCTGTGTCCGTATTTTCTTCTTGTCTAACCGCCATTACATGTTTGGGGGCTTCCTATTTCTTTGGGGGATCTGCTCCGGGGCAGATAGCTTTCATCTTTCTGCCTTTAGGTGTAGTTATCTCTCCGGCTGTGACGAGGTGTCTAGGATCACCGTAGGTACGGTCCACGGCTACTTCTAGTGTGGCGATTAGTTTAGGGTACTGCAATCCAATAGTTCCAGCCTCTCTGGTGTATTACTACTTTTGCTATTTTTGCAATTTCTCCTCAGCTACCAAAACATAGCAGTGGTCCCACAGCCAGACACACAGTTTGAAGCCCCCACAGCCACCCACACAGTATAAAGTCCACACAGCTACGCACACGGTATGAAGTCCCCACAGCCACCCACACTGTATGAAGTCCCCACAGCCACCCACACTGTATGAAGTCCCCACAGCCATGCACACAGAATGAAGCCCCCATAGCCAACCACACGGTATGAAGTCCCCACAGCCACACACAATATGAAGCCCCACAGCCACCCACACAGTATGTGGTCCCACAGCCACACACAGTATCAAGCCCCATAGTCACCCACACAGTATAAAGTCCACACAGCTATGCACATGGTATGAAGTCCCCACAACCACCCACACTGTATGAAGTCCCCACAGCCACACACACAGTATGAAGTTAGTCCCCTCAGCCACACACACAGTATGAAGCCCCCACAGCCACACACAGTATGAAGCCCCCACAGCCACCCACACAGTATGAAGTCCACACAGCCACACACACTGTACAGTCATGGACAAAAGTTTTGAGAATGACACAAATATTAATTTTTACAAAGTCTACTGCTTCACTTTTTCTAATGGCAATTTGCATATACTCCAGAATGTTATAAAGAGTGATCAGCTTAACAGCAATTACTTGCAAAGTCAATATTTGGCTAGAAAATTAACTTTATCCCCCAAAACACATTTCAGCATCATTGCAGCCCTGCCTTAAAAGGACCAGCTAACCTCTTTTCAGTGATTGCTCCATTAACACAGGTGTGGGTGTTGATGAGGACATGGCTGGAGATCAATCTGTCATGATTAAGTAAGAATGACACCACTGGACACTTTAAAAGGAGGCTGGTGCTTGGCATCATTGTTTCTCTTCTGTTAACCATGGTTATCTCTAAAGAAACACGTGCAGTCATCATTGCAATGCACAAAAATGGCCTAACAGGGAAGAGTATCGCAGCTAGAAAGATTGCACCTCAGTCAACAATCTATCGCATCATCAAGAACTTCAAGGAGAGAGGTTCCAGGGCGCCCAAGAAAGACCAGCAAGAGCCAGGACCGTCTCTTAAAAGTGTTTCAGCTGCGGGATCGGGCTACCAGCAGTGCAGAGCTTGCTCAGGAATGGCAGCAGGCAGGTGTGAGTGCATCTGCACGCACTGTGAGGCGGAGACTCTTGGAGCAAGGCCTGGTCTCAAGGAGGGCAGCAAAGAAGCCACTTCTCTCCAGAAAAAACATCATGGACAGACTGATATTCTGCAAAAGGTACAGGCAGTGGACTGCTGAGGACTGGGGTAAAGTTATTTTCTCTGATGAATCCCCTTTTTGATTGTTTGGGACATCAGGAAAACGCCTCATTCGGAGAAGACAAGGTGAGCGCTACCACCAGTCTTGTCTCATGCCAACTGTTAAGCATCCTGAAACCATTCATGTGTGGGGTTGCTTCTCAGCCAAGGGAATCGGCTCTCTCACAGTCTTGCCTAAAAACACAGCCATGAATAAAGAATGGTACCAGAATGTCCTCAAGGAGCAACTTCTCCCCACCCTCCAAGAGCAGTTTGGCGATCAACAATGCCTTTTCCAGCATGATGGAGCACCTTGCCATAAAGCAAAGGTGATAACTAAATGGCTCAGGGAACAAAACATAGAGATTTTGGGTCCATGGCCTGGAAACTCCCCAGATCTTAATCCCATTGAGAACTTGTGGTCAATCATCAAGAGACGGGTGGACAAACAAAAACCTAAAAATTCTGACAAAATGAAATGATATGTTACTCATATGTTTACAATTATTATATTTCTGTCTGTGATAAAAACATCTGTCAAACACACATAAAAACCAGAGGGCAGCAGATCATGTGAAAATATAATATTTGTGTCATTCTCAAAACTTTTGGCCATGACTGTATGAAGTCCCCACAGCCACCCACACTGTATGAAGTCCCCACAGCCGTGCACACAGTATGAAGCTCCCATAGCCACCCACACGGTATGAAGTCCCCACAGCCACACACACTGTATGAAGTCCCCACGGCCACACACAGTATGAAGCCCCCACAGTCACCCACACAGTATGAAGTCCCACAGCCACACACAGTATGAAGTCCCCACAGCCACACACACAGTGTGATGAAACGTGCACACGGTCCGCCACACGGTAGCCCGGGGGTCACGGCTTGTGATCCCACCGCTGCCACCACATGTGATGGAACGTGCACACACACACGACGGCTGCTGCCGTCCGACCCAGTAAACTGCAGGGATTTATAATTATCCCACTTCCACCTAGGAACTTGCAGCTCTCTAGCGCCCCCCTTACCCTCAGGTCAGTCAGGGAACTGCACCTAGGATAATTAGTCGCCAGACGGGTCACTTGGATATGTGCTGGCTATTGGGCACGCTGCAGTGAGGGAATTATAATTACTCCGGGCCGCAGCCAGGCAGTACCCTTATAAACCCCGCTCCGTCACTGCCAACGCCACCCAATAGGTTAACACTTTACACCCCTTCCTTTTAGCTGCCACCAGCTACGATTTACTTAATGAACAATTTATCAAGAGGGTCCGTAGCAACCCCAAAACAGTAGCGTAGTACTTCAGGCACGTGCAAATTTGTTTATAGAGCAGGAGAAACAAACTAATAAATGTATAGGTTTATTCCTTAAAATGCAGGCAGTGTTTATAGTTTACAAAAAACGGTAACAAGCTGAGGCAAAATCGTTATGTACAATACAGTTAAAAAAATAAACGGGATTAAAAGTGAAAAACTTACATGGTAGTTACATAGGTATAGGCAAGACAGGCCGGGGGAGGAGCCACACGTCATAGTTCATTTGCAGATCTCTTAGTCAAGTCGTCACAGCCAGGAATGACCAAGGGGGGCTCAATGCAAGACTTATACATGTGGGCTGGTGACCTCACAAAAGGGGATGGTTTTCTGGCCACCTCCCAGGGATAGAAGTTCTAGTTTTAGTTCTGGAAGATTATCAGGAGCATACTTCATCCTGAGAACCTCGCAGAAGAATGGCAGACCTATCAATGATCTTACTTTAAAATGACGGTTCAAAGGAGCCCAAACTTGGGTGAGATAGTTCATGGGGCATCCAAGAATTCCATTTATCGGGTTCTGTTGGAGTTACGGGTTCACCAGTACCACGGGAACGATGCCCGATGGACACAGGTTTCAAAACGGTAACTTTCGTGTTTCTAACGAAAGCTCCCACCGTGTTATAACCAAAAAGAATGAATTCTCCAAAATGGCTGCTATGGGAGCTGTCTGCAGAGTTTTGGGACAAAGACATTCCTGAGGTGGGGGTTGACGAGCAGCGTGAGAGAGGGAGGGGGAACTTTGCTCTGTGGGCTGTCAGCAGCCAAAAAAGGATGAGGACTGTAGTTCTAGCACAGCACAAGACATGGAGCTTCCAGTATCATCACACACAGTATGAAGTCAGTCCCCACAGCCACACACACAGTATGAAGCCCCCACAGCCACACACAGTATGAAGCCCCCATAGCCACCCACACAGTATGAAGTCCACACAGCCATACACACTGTATGAAGTCCCCACAGCCACACACACAGTATGAAGTCCACACAGCCATACACACTGTATGAAGTCACCACAACTACACACAATATGAAGCCCCCACAGCCACCCACACAGTATGTGGTCCCACAGCCAGACACACAGTATGAAGCACCCACAGCCACCAACACAGTATAAAGTCCACACAGCTACGCACACTGTATGAAGTCCCCACAGCCACCCACAGTGTAAGAAGTCCCCACAGCCATGCACACAGTATGAAGCCCCCACAGCCACCCACACAGTATGAAGTCCCCACAGCCACACACACAGTATGAAGCCCCCACAGCCACCCACACAGTATGAAGTCTACACAGCCACACACACTGTATGAAGTCAACA
Source organism: Oophaga sylvatica (assembly GCA_033576555.1). Lineage (NCBI taxonomy): Eukaryota > Metazoa > Chordata > Amphibia > Anura > Dendrobatidae > Oophaga > Oophaga sylvatica. Next base: position 48,763 of record JARQOD010003380.1, on the reverse strand, counting down.
CAGCTACACACAGTATGAAGCCCCCACAGCCACCAACACAGTATGTGGTCCCACAGCCAGACACACAGTTTGAAGCTCTCACAGCCACCCACACAGTATAAAGTCCACACAGCTACGCACACGGTATGAAGTCCCCACAGCCACACACAATATGGAGCCCCACAGCCACCCACACAGTATGTGGTCCCACAGCCACACACAGTATCAAGCCCCATAGTCACCCACAGTATGAAGTCCCCACAGCCACACACAGTATGAAGTCCCCACAGCCACACACACAGTATTAAGTCAGTCGCCACAGCCACACACACAGTATGAAGCCCCCACAGCCACACACAGTATGAAGCCCCCACAGCCACCCACACAGTATGAAGTCCACACAGCCACACACACTGTATGAAGTCCCCACAGCCACACACACAGTATGAAGTCCACACAGCCACATAAACTGTATAAAGTCACCACAGCTACACACAGTATGAAGCCCCCACAGCCACCCACACAGTATGTGGTCCCACCGCCAGACACACAGTATGAAGCGCCCACAGCCACCCACACAGTATATAAGTCCACACAGCTATGCACATGGTATGAAGTCCCCACAGCTACCCACACTGTATGAAGTCCCCACAGCCATGCACACAGTATGAAGCCCCCACAGCCACCCACACGGTATGAAGTCCCCAAGCCACACACACTGTATGAAGTCCCCACAGCCACACACAGTATGAAGCCCCCACAGTCACCCACACAGTGTGAAGTCCCCACAGCCACACACACAGTATGAAGTCAGTCCCCACAGCCACACACACAGTATGAAGCCCCCACAGCCACACACAGTATGAAGCCCCCACAGCCACACACACAGTATGAAGTCAGTCCCCACAGCCACACACACAGTATGAAGCCCCCACAGCCACCACAGTATGAAGCCCCCACAGCCACCCACACAGTATGAAGTCCACACAGCCACACACATAGTATGAAGCCCCCACAGTCACCCACACAGTATGTGGTCCCACAGCCAGACACACAGTATGAAGCCCCCCCACAGCCACCCACACAGTATAAAGTCCACACAGCTACGCACACGGTATGAAGTCCCCACAGCCACCCACACTGTATGAAGTCTGTTATGTTTCGGTAACTGAGGAGAAATGGCAAAAAATAGCAAAAGCGGTAATACACCAGAGAGGCTGGCACCTATTCGATTGCAGTAACCTGAACTAACCACACAACTAGAGGTAGCCGTGGAGCGTTCTTACGTTGATCCTAGACGCCTCGTCACAGCCTGAGCGATAACTACACCTAAAGGCAGAAAGATGCAAGCTATCTGCCCCGGAGCAGATCCCCAAAGAACATAGGAAGCCCCCAAACATGTAATGGTGGTTAGACAAGAAGAAAGCACGGACACAGACAGAAAATAGAATGAGCAAACGCTGGGGCCCAATCTGTCTAGACAGAAAAATACAGGAAAGAATTCTGACTGCAATCCAACAAAAACCCTAACAAAAATACCAACACTTCTGATTGCCAAAAAACCTGAGATCACACGATCTCATCCACCTAAATCAGATCTCTGGTGTAACAAAACGCTATTCAGCAAATAAAAGTAACAAAAGAGCAAAGCAAAAGTGCAGACAAAAACGAAGCACAATGGCAGCGCCAGACCCCAAAAGGGGATAGGCTGCAGTCCACTGCAGGCAGCAAACCAGCAGAGAAAATCAAACAGAGAAAAAAAAAACAGCAAACACTTATCTGACGGAGAGCAGGAAACTAGCAGTGCTTCAAGCAAGACCAGAAGAACAATTGATAACCGGCAAGGCTGCTGGGAACTAAGGCCACTTATATCCTACCATTCAGCGCCAGCTGAAGGCCATTCATTAATCAGTTCATTACCCTCAGCAACCACCGGAGGGAGCCCCAGCTCAGAAGCCGCCTCCAACATATTCACAACAGAAGTCCCCACAGCCATGCACACAATATGAAGCCCCCACAGCCACCCACACACGGTATGAAGTCCCCACAGCCACACACACTGTATGAAGTCCCCACAGCCACACTGTCACGAACGGCACACAGACGGAGGCCCGTGGGATCACGGCTTAGGATCTCGCCGATGCCACCTATATGTTGAATGCAGGGATTTATACTTATCCCACTTCCCAGTTCCACTTAGGAACTTGCAGCTATCCGGCGCCCTCTTACCCTCAGGTCAGTCAGGGAACTGCACCTAGGATAATTAGTCGCCAGACGGGCCGCTTGGACGTGTACTGGCTATTGGGTACGCTACCATGAGGGAATTATAACTACTCCTAGCCGCAGCCAGGCAATACACTTATAAAACTCGCTCCGTCACTGCCAAAGCCACCCGAAAGCTCAGTACTACACACACTCACTAGCTGCCACCAGCCTCTGGGTTTAGAACGTGGGGCCGAGGCCACTCCAATTTAGTAGCGTAGTATACTTCAGGCACATGCAAATTCGTTATAGAACATAGAGGACGAACTAGTAATTTTATATCTTTACTCCAAGAAGTTTGGCAGTGTTTATAAAGTTTTAAAACAAGATTTTACAAAAAGGAGACAATTAAATATGTACAGGCAATTACAAATAAAACAGGGTTAAAGAAGAAAAACTCACATGGCACTTAGATCATTCTGGCGAATCAGGCAGGGGGAAAAGAAGGGAGGGGGCCACACATCACCATGCATGACAGTGTGGCTGTCTATCCCAGGTTCTCTTAGCAGAATCTGACACCCTGACTCAGTGGCTGTACTCTATAGTTCTGGGTCATGACATCATAAAGGGGCTGAGCTACCAGGATCCTCCCCTTTCTCTAAGTGGCAGTTTTGGGCTCTAAAACCTTCTCGGCTATATAACTGGACTTGAGAACCTAGCAGAGTCTCAGCAGACCCACCATTCACCTTATTCTGAAATTAGGGTTCTAATGAGTTCATACTCGGACTAGTTATTCCACTCTGCTCCAGAGAAATCCATTTCTCTGGTTCTGTTGGGGCTAGAATGTAGCCAGTACCACTGTAGCAGAGCCTGATAGGAGCATGTTGCAGAACTGTAACTTTCGTGTTTCTATCATAAGCTCTCAGCGTGTTATGACCGAATGAATGAATTCCCATTATACCATTATATGCTATGGGACAGTCCCGCAGGGTTTGAAGACAAAGACATTCTTGAGGTGGGGTTGAGAGGAAGGAGTAAGCTGTAACTTCAGGCAGTGAGTGAGAGAAGTCTGCAGGCTGCTAAGCACGATGGGGTAGTAGTTCTGGAAAAGTATTAGGGAATGGAGCTCCCATCCCAGGTTATCGTCACACACACACACACTGTATGAAGCCCCCACAGCCACACACACAGTATTAAGTCCACACAGCCACACACACTGTATGAAGTCCCCACAGCCACACACAGTATGAAGCCCCCACAGCCAGACACACAGTATGAAGCCCCACAGCCACCCACACAGTATGAAGTCCACACAGCCACCCACACAGTATGAAGTCCCCACAGCCAGACACACAGTATGAAGCCCCCACAGCCACACACACAGTATGAAGCCCCCACAGCAAGGTACACAGAACGAAGCCCCCGGGGGTGGACGCAATGGGTGGTCGTTCCTGGTCTGAACAGGTAATTGGATGACTTGCTATTTCAGCATCTTTAATTTTTGATTAATATATATCTGTTCTTTGAGAACTATTCTACTGGCAATATTGTATATAAACGTTTGTCTGCACTTGCAGTTTATTGCTTTGAATGATGAACTACAATTAAGTCTTTTGATAGATTCCTCCCATGTGTGTCCTCTTTTTCTCCCACATGTACTATTTGGTATGGAGTTTTTCCTACAGTGCTCCCCTGTATTTTAATCATCCAAATAAAGCTTTTTGATACTTTACACATTGGTGTTTGGGATCCATTTGATCGCTTTTGTGTTGTGTGTACAGTATACCTTTTGAATAAGCTGCATTGTGTTCTCTGGGACTCCTACGTCACGTTCCATCCTTTGAACTGCATGGCATTTTGCCGGCATATACCGTGCCTTCTTTTCAGCTCTCCTATTGCAGGCTACATTCTCTTCTTTTGCACAATATACGGTGACCGTCCTTGATCATGGTTGGAGGTTATTTTCTATTTCCAATGTCCTTTTTAACCTCAATTTTTAACAACTTTTGTTAATGAAATAAAATGTATTTTCAGATTCCTTCCTTTTCCAGTCACTTTGTGCTGCCACGGCAGATGATGTCTTCACTTATGATACCTGAAGGGCCACTAGCCTAATCTCAATAGGATCATGGGGTTAAAGTTATCAGTCCTGAACTGTTCTGTCACTAGAGAGGAGACATCTAGTCGGTCCTCTAGGATACCGCTACCTGCCGTCTCATTCCCCACTCTACACAGGGGCCTCCGCGTCGCATCTATCGGAGATGCTCCATCTATTGACCTCGAGCCACCATATGTGTACAAGGCATAGAGGTGAGTGACCACTCTCATTAGATTAGACGGACGTACATGGTCCAGAATTAGGACTCGAATTCCTTTACACCTATTTTACTCTCCATTATCACTATCCGGGAAGTATGGCGCACTTCTGATCTGCCACCCATGCTCCAGTTCCACTACACTGACACTCTGTGAAGCTGATTTTTACCGTCGTTGTCCAGATAAGTCCACTGAGGTGTGGAGTAGAGCTGACAATCATGCCTCGTTCCGTGCTTTCACTGCTGGATCATCTGGAATCCATGGATGACTCCACTCTACACTGGTCTTCACCTATGGAGGATAGAGGTGGCTAGGACTCAGAGCCTCTCATGTGAACCCTCCAGTCCATGTCAGATCTGCGTCACAAGTCATGACTGTGGTCAGCGCTCCATAGCGATGCATGCTGGTTATCTGCGTGGGCAGCACTCTGGTGCATTCATTTCCCAAAGCAGAAGTTCTGAAGTTTCCATAAATAATTGTAACCTGGAGTGTGACACTTCTGCTCTTCTGTCATCAAGACCCAGCAGTGGCTTCCTGTACAGAGCAGCACATAGGACCAGGACATAGGACGATGAGCGCAGTGCAGGTGGTGCTCCTCCTGGGAGCTCTGGAGGGTGAGCATCATGTCCACCTTGTGGCTTTCTGGGAGCCTGGCTTGGGCCATCAGATCTTCTTGTAGTCCCATCAATTAGGCATGGGGGATTCTGTTCTGCTCCATCATGGTCATGTAGGTTCTCTTCTCACTTTTATCTCGTATCTCAGGATTGCTTTCCCTGGAGATTGAGGTGTTCCAGATCCCGGAGGTCAATGCCTCCACTGGCAGCGACGTCTTCTTACCATGCACCTACAACATCTCTGGAGTGGAGCAGGTGACTGTCGCGTCCTACAAGTGGTACCGGCACATGGTAAGGACCGGGCCGGAGGTGTCTAACAGCAATAAGGATTACTCCAGCGGATCTCAAGAGCGACTCCAGAAGACTTCATCAATAAAAGAACTGCGCATCTCATCATACACAACGTGGATCCCACCGACACCGGCATGTACTACTGCGAAGTGTCTACTCACAAAGGTTAACTGGAAGTGGAAACGGAACCGTGCTCCATGTGACCAGAGAGAAGGAGGGCGAGGTAAAGACAAGATGTGTACATTTACTCTGATAATCCACAGGCATGACATCACGTGTATACTCTCTATAGAGATATAAATGACATCCGGTATACTCTTATAGTGATATATATAGACATCACGTGATCTCCATAGATGTATAATGACATCACGTGTATATCTCTATAGATGATATATATATGACATCACTGTGTATACTCTCTATAGATGATATATATATGACATCACAGTGTATACCTCTATAGATGAATATATGACATCACAGTGTATACTCTCTATAGATGATATATATATGACATCACAGTGTATACTCTCTATAGATATAATATGACTCACAGTGTATACTCTCTATAAGATATAATGACATCACGGTGTATACCTCTATAGATGATATAGACTCACGTGTATACTCTCTATATATATATAATGACATCACGGTGTATACTCTCATAGTGAATATGATCACGTGTATATTTATAGAGTATATAAGACATCACGTGTATACTCTCTATAGATGATATATATATGACATCACAGTGTATACTCTCTATAGATGATTATATATATGACATCACAGTGTATACTCTCTATAGATGATATATATATGACATCACAGTGTATACTCTCTATAGATTATATATATATGACATCACAGTGTATACTCTCTATCGATGATATATATATATGACATCACGGTGTATACTCTCTATAGATGATTTTATATGACATCACGGTGTATACTCTCTATAGATGATATATATATGACATCACGGTGTATACTCTCTATAGATGATATATATATGACATCACAGTGTATACTCCTATAGATATATATATGACATCCAGTGTATACTCTATAGATGATATATATATGACATCACAGTGTATACTCTCTATAGATGATATATATATGACATCACAGTGTATACTCTCTATAGATGATATATATATGACATCACAGTGTATACTCTCTATAGATATATATAATGACATCACAGTGTATACTCTCTATAGATGATATATATGACATCACGGTGTATACTCTCTATAGATGATATATATATGACATCACGTGTATACTCTCTATAGATATATATATATGACATCACAGTGTATACTCTCTATAGATGATATATATGACATCACGGTGTATACTCTCTATAGATGATATATATATGACATCACGTGTATACTCTCTATAGATGATATATATATGACATCACAGTGTATACTCTCTATAGATGATATATATATGACATCACAGTGTATACTCTCTATAGATGATATATATATGACATCACGGTGTATAATAATAAATAATAATCTTTATTTATATAGCGCCATCATATTCCGCAGCGCTTTATAGTTTAACAGTTTCAGAACACAAGTCATAAGTAACAACGTTAACAATACAATAATTAAAGCACAATCAGCCGCCCCTGCTGGTGAGAGCTTACAATCTACAATGGGTAAATGTACCCATAAATGCAGGCATTACTGACAGAGGTGCATATTCACCCAGAAATTCAGATATCAGCCTAATAGAGGTATGTTCACATTAGTCTGGATGTGCTAGTCAGGTTTTTTTGTCTTTGAATGTTAGCTTGCTGACCGAGCACTCCGCCCCCACCAGGTGGTGATTTTAATGACACCAGGTCCCTACTTTACCCAGAAATTCAGATATCAGCCTAATAGAGGTATGTTCACATTAGGTCAGGGACTCACCAGTGTTGAGACCACCTTGACGATGGTTGTTGGGCTTTAAAATGTTTGGCCAAATGTTTATACTAAGTGTCTCAAATTTTTCCTTATATTCCAAAGCCATATTGCTATTCAAAATTTCATGTATTCCATATTGTCATGCTTTAGTATGCTTGAGTGCAGCCTTTTTTTGTATGTTTTACATGTGGGTAGCTTCCCTTGGTTTGCACCTAGTTCACATTAGTCTGGATGTGCCAGTCAGGTTTTTTTAGTCTTTTGAATCTATAGAGTGTATACATATCCATAGTGCTTCTGGGTCACTGCTATGTTCAGGTCCTGTCTATTGTGGTTCCAGGTGACAGACATGTCTGGGTCCTATCTATAACATATCTGGGTCACAGCAGTGTCAGGCAGATCATTGGTGCATCATGAGCCGCCATACAGGGGCCTAAGAGGTCACCACCTGAGGGTCCAGTGTGCGCTTCCAGTTGACTGGTTTCTGTTTTCTTTAGATGACTTAACGCCTTCACCTGATCCTGTCATCTTCTCCCTTGGAACATTGTTCGGGATCGTTGCTGTCCTGGTCGTGGTGGTGGGAATTTACAAAACCTGCAATCAGGGTGATTATCATCCAGATCCTTAGTATTGAGTACAGTAATCTGTATTATGGGGCAGCAGAACCCGCAGCCCTGACATGTGTATAACATTGTATCATGAATGGAGGGAAAGGTCAGACGATATAAGGAGCATGGGAACATCTGACATCTCCTGTTATTTTTCAGCCCCAGAGTCTGCAGTGGACGTGTAAGTAACACATGTACATACGGTATATGTTATATAATTACAGTTGTACAGTGGGTTCGGAAAGTATTCACACCCCTTTACATTTTTCACTCTTTGTTTCATTGCAGCCATTTGGTAAATTCAGTAAAGTTCATTTTTCTCATTAATGTGTACTCTGCTCCCCATCTTTACTGAAAAAACAGAAAGGTGGAAATTTTTGCAAATTTATTAAAAAAGAAAACCTGAAATCTCCCATGGTCATAAGTCTTCAGCCCCTTTGCTCAGTGTTGAGTAGAAGCCCCTTTTGAGCTAGTACAGCCATGAGTCTTCTTGGGAATGATGCAACAAGTTTTTCACCCCTGGATTTGGGGATCCTCTGCCATTCTTCCTGGCAGATCCTCTCCAGTTCCATCAGGTTGGATGGTGACGTTGGTGGACAGCCATTTTTAGGTCTCTCCAGAGATGCTCAGTTGGGTTTAGGTCAGGGCTCTGGCTGGGTCAGTCAGGAATGGTCACAGAGTTGTTCTGAAGCCACTCCTTTGTTATTTTAGCTGTGTGTTTAGGGTCATTGTCTTGTTAGAGGGTGAACCTTCGGCCAAGTCTGAGGTCCAGAGCACTCTGGAAGAGGTTTTCATCCAGGATATCTCTGTACTTGGCCGCATTCATGTTTCTTTCAATTGCAACCAGTCTCCCTGTCCCTGCAGCTGAAAAACACCCCCATAGCATGATGCTGCCACCACCATGTTTCACTGTTGGGATTGTATTGGGCAGGTGATGAGCAGTGCCTGGTTTTCTCCACACATACTGCTTAGAATTATCACCAAAAAGTTCTATCTTCATCTCATCAGACCAGAGGATCTTATTTCTCATAGTCTGGGAATCCTTCATGTGTTTTTAGCAAACTCTATGCGGCTTTCATATGTCTGGCACTGAGGAGAGGCTTCCGTCGGGCCACTCTGCCATAAAGGCCCGACTGGTGGAGGCTGCAGTGATAGTTGACTTTGTGGAACTTTCTCCCATCTCCCTACTTCATCTGTGGAACTCAGCCACAGTGATCTTGGGGTTCTTCTTTACCTCTCTCACCAAGGCTCCTCTCCCACGATTGCTCAGTTTGGCTGGATGGCCAGGTCTTGGAAGACTTCTGGTGGTCCTAAACTTCTTCCATTTAAGGATTATGGAGGCCACTATGCTCTTAGGAACCTTGAGTACTGCAGAAATTCTTTTGTAACCTTGGCCAGATCTGTGCCTTGCCACAATTCTGTCTCTGAGCTCCTTGGCCAGTTCCTTTGACCTCATGATTCTCATTTGGTGTGACATGCACTGTGAGCTGTGAGATCTTATATAGACAGGTGTCGCCTTTACAAATCAAGTCCTATCAGTGTAATTACACACAGCTAGACTCCAATGAAGGAGTATAACCATCTCAAGGAGGATCACAAGTAAAAGGACAGCATGTGACGCAAATATGAGTGTCTGAGCAAAGGGGCTGAATACTTATGACCATGTGATATTTCAGATTTTCTTTTTTAATACATTTGCAAAAAAATCTACATTTCTGTTGTTTTTTCAGTAAAGATGGGGAGCAGAGTGTACATTAATGAGGAAAATGAACTTTACTGAATTTACCAAATGGCTGCAATGAAACAAAGAGTGAAAAATCACCACTGTATATGTATGTATTATGTGTGTACGGTGTATGTACAGTGTTTGTTATACAGTCATGCCCAAAAGTGATGTCACCCTTAAAATTGTTCCATAAAATGAAGTAATCTTGAAACGGCTCCCGGTCTCTCATATGTGAAGGTGTCTCCCCCAGCAGCGACTGTAAGATCTCTCCACCGGTGATCCATGGGATTTAGATCCGGACTCATTGCTGCCACTTCAGAACTCCATATAAATAGGAGAACAAACGGAGCATCGAATAATAGAAGTAAAAATATATACATTTTATTAGAAAATCATAAATCCATAAAAGTTCCAATAATAAGACGCTTCATACAAGACAAGAACCCAAATCAGGGAAAAGTATGTAGCAATAAAGGTAATACAGCCGTATGTGCATGTGAGTAATCTGAGATAACACAATGCGCTGAATGAGAAGTAAAATGGCACAAAAATAATTGCCACAGAGAAAATGAGCAAATGACAGCACCAGACAGTAACTGAAAATCCACAGCCGGATGAGAGACGCCCAGAACTCCGGCTTCTCTTCAGCTTGTGTGAAGCGTCTTGTCATTGGATCTTTTATGGATTTATGATTTTCTAATAACATTTCTATATTTTTACTTCTATTATTCAATACTCCATTTGTTTTCCTGTTAATATATCTATTCATGGAGTTGGATATATTATTTGGTGGGTTACTACTTTAGTAACTTTTACATTTATAATGCTGCTGGGTCGCTTTGTGTGTACACCTCAGAACTCTGCAGCTTTCTTCCCATCCGTTTCTGGGGGCTTCTTGTAGTATATTTGTGGTCATTATTATGCTGGAAGACCCATGACGTAGGACACCCAGCTTTCTTACACTGGGCGCTACTTTGCCACCCAAAATCCTTTGGTAATCTTCAGATTTCATGATGCCTTGCACACAATCAAGGTCCCCAATGCCAGAGACAGCAAAATAACCCCCAAAACATCTGTGACCCTCCACCATATCTGACTGTATGTATTCTGTTCTATTCTTTGTAGGCCTCGTTCCGTTATCTTAAACAGTAGAATGATGTGCTTTACCAAAAACACTCTATTTTGGTCTCATCTGTCCACAATACACTTTCCTGGAAGGATTTTGTCTTACTACTCACGTGCATTTTAGCAAACTGCAGTCTATCTTTTTTATGTCTCTGTGTCATAGTAACAAGTTATCAAGGCCGAAAAAAGCCATTTGTCATCCAGTTCAGCCTATATTCCTCAGAATAAACCCCAGATCTACGTCCTTCTAAAGATCCTAATAACTGTAAGACACAATATTGTTACGCTCCAGGAAGACATCCAGGCCTCTCCTGAACCCATCCACTGAGTTCACCATCACCACCTCCTCAGGAGAGGAATTCCAGATTCTCACTGCCCTAACAGTAAAGAATCCTCTTCTACGTTGGTGGAGAAACCTTCTCTCCTCCAGACGCAGAGAATTCCCCTTGTGGCCGTCACCTTCCTTGGTATAAACAGATCCTCGGAGAGATATTTGTATTGTCCCCTTATATACTGACACATGGTTATTAGATCGACCCTCAGTCGTCTTTTTTCTAGACTAAATAATCCTAATTTTACTAATCTCTCTGGGTATTGTAGTTCCCCCATCCCCTTTATTAATTTTGTTGTCCTCCTTTGTACTCGCTCTAGTTCCATTATATCCTTCCTGAGCACCGGTGTTACAACCCTCTTGTTAGGTTTTGTTTCAGTTTGCTGGTCACATGACCTTTTTACCCTATTTAGTCTGGCTCCGCCCTTCTGGCTTTGCTGGACTTCATTGTATTATCTACTCTTAAGCTAGCCGGGTGCTTAGGTGCCTTACTCTGTCAGTTTTGCTTGATCTTAGGATCTCTTAGTATTAGTTTTCTGTTTTATATTCCCTGTACACTTTCTGTTAGGAGGTGTCCACCTTTTCATCCCAGTCCCTAGATCTTGTAGGGATTCCTCCCTCGCAACTATAGGTCTTCGTTCAGACTAGCTGAGGACTTTAGCGGGTCTGGTCGCAGGATCAGGTTCCCCGTTACATCGTAGGGATCAAGCTCAGTCCTATTGTAGGGACAGAATTCCCACCTTTCCTTAGTGCTTGTAGCAGATCATAACAGTAAGTCCAGCCCAAAAGAAAAAAAAAAAAAAAATTCTAAGGAAAGATTTTCTGTTTCATCATGGTGTCGGTTCAGGATTTGGTTCAACGCCTGCAGGGACTTTCTCTGGAGGTGGCTGAGATAAAGCAACACGTGAGTAGTTGTTCTGGAGCACATTTCGTGGAGCCAAAGGTACGTTTGCCTGATTTATTTTTTGGTGAACAACAAGATTTTTTTTCTTTTAAAAATGCTTGCTTGTTGTATTTCCGTTTGAGACCAGATCCTCTGGTGAGGAATCACAGCGCATAGGGTTCATAATGTCACTTTTGCGCAAAGAACCTCAGGACTGGGCCTTTTCTCTGCAGCCTAGTGATCCATGCTTTAGATCAGTGGATAGTTTTTTTTCTGCTTTGGGGTTGTTATATGACGATCTGGATCGTGTTTCATCAGCTGAGACAGAATTGAGACGTTTGAGACAGGGATCAGGTAATGTGGAGAAATATTGTACTCACTTCAGAAGGTGGTCCACTCAGGTGGGCTGGAACGATTCAGCTTTGAAAAGTTTATTTCTTGCAGGGTTAAGTGAAAGGGTTAAAGATTTGCTGATTGCTTATCCCATACCTGGTAACTTGCAAGAGGCTATGCAATTAGCCATACGGGTGGATAGGAGACTGCGTGTAAGGGTTAATGAGAGTAAATCTGCCTTGTCAGCTCCAAGTTTGGAGAAGGAATATACTGACATTGCAGAGCCGATGGAAATTGGAGCAATGACACTTCACTCTCGAGTAGTGTTGAGCGATACGATACTGCAAATATCGGGTATCGGCCGATATTAGCTGTATCGGCCTTTCGATTCCGAATACCGATATTTTCGTCATATCGAATACCGGAATCGGATTTGTCACTGTCACTGTCTGTGTCCGTCGGTCGGGTCTGTCACTGTCAGTGTCCGTCGGTCGGGTCTGTCAGGAGTCAGCAGCACTTACCTGGCAGAAGATCTCCGGCGGTCACGGCCTGGACTGCTTCATGGCCGCCATCATCTTTCCCCGGCGGTCACATGCAGTTTCTCGCGATAACTGCAGTGACTGCTGGGTAATCCGGCCGTAAAGCAGTCAGTCCGATGACGTCACCGCCGGGGAAGCAGGTAATCAGCTGTGCTGCGCCGGGATGTCAGGCTCTGCCTGTCATTCTGATGTAGCAGAGCTGGATCGTCGTGGGACATTCGTTACTATGGACTGCGTCGGACAGGTGGTATACTGTTGGTTTGTTTTTTTTCTTTTTTTACAGGAGATCGATGGCGTCGCAGGAATGAGAGAGTAATAAAAGAAATAAAACTGTGTTGTCTCTTTTATTTCATTAAAAGACTTTTTTCTTGCTTTGTCTTTTTTTTATACATTTAATAACTTTGGGCTTAATAATGGATCGGTGTCTTATTGACGCCTCTCCATTATTAACCGGGCTTATTGTCACCGTTCAATCAACGGTGACATTAACCCCTTATTACCCCACTTGCCACCGCTACAGGGCAGTGGGAAGAGCCGGGTAAAGTGCCACAATTGGCACATCTTTTGATGCGCCAAATGTGGGGCTGCTGTAGCCTGGTATTATCAGGCTGTTGAGGGCCAAAATCCATGGGTCTTGACAGTCTTTTAATACCAGGCCGCAGCAGTCTGCATTTTACTTGGCTGGTTAACAAAAATAGGGGGACCCCTACGCCGTTTTTTTTTCGAGGGGATCCCCTATTTTTGTTAACCAGCCAAGCTAAGCAGACTGCTGTGGCCTGGTATTATCAGGCTGGCAAGGTCCATGGATATTGGATCCTTACCAGCCTGAAAAACCAGGCCTCAGCGGTCTGCTTCATCTGGCTGGTTAACAAAAATAGGGGGGACCCCACGCCAATTTTTTTCGAGGGGATCCCCTATTTTTGTTAATCAGCCAAGATATGCAGACTGCTGTGGCCTGGTATTATCAGGCTGGCAAGGTCCATGGATCTTGGCTCCTTAACAGCCTGAAAATCCAGGCCTCAGCGGTCTGCTTCATCTGGCTGGTTAACAAAAATAGGGGGGACCCCACGCCATTTTTTTTTCGAAGGGATCCCCTATTTTTGTTAATCAGTTCCCTCTGACCTCACTGATTGTGTCCCTGGCTGACCTGAAGTGAAAGTGGAAAGCAATCAATTAAGCTTTCCACTTCCTCTCCTGTCAGCCAGGAGAGGAACTCATTCATTTGGGGGTTTACTGTGAGGCTGCAGCATTAGCTGCGGTCCCTGCAGTAAACATTAACCCTTTCTGAAGGATTACACCGTGGGACCTGACTGTGCATGGGATTGGTAAGAATAATTTTGCTTTATTATTTTATTTTTATTACAGGAAATGGTTTTAGCAGGAAAATAAAATATGGTCAAAAACTGTGTGATTATTTCATTAAACTTCTTTTTTATTAAAGTGTGTGTGTTTTATTTTTCTTTCATACAA
>JARQOD010003380.1:0-34309 GCA_033576555.1 Oophaga sylvatica | reverse complement strand
TTAAACTGTGACCACTGGTAAACCCCTCCCTTCTTTGTTTCTCCCCCCTGATCTGTGACCATGGTGACCCTATGCCTTTCTTTAGTTTCTCCCCCCCTCCCCCCCTGTGACCAGGGGGGCCCTTCCTTCTTCTTTAGTTTTTGCCCCCTGCGCGTGACCACTGTAACGCCCTGCCTTTTTTGTTTCTGCCCTGGCCTGTGGCCCACTGGTGCCCCTCCTGCCCGCTTTGTTTCTGCCCCCCTGGCTGTGACCCCTGGTGACCCCCCTGCCTTCTTCGTTTTCCCCCTGACGTGACCACTAGTGACCTTCCCTTTTTTAGTTTTTCCCCCCTTCCCCTGTGCCACGGTGCCCTCTGCCTTTTTTAGTTTCTCCCCCCTGCATCTGTGCCCTGGTGCCCCTCATCCCCTTCTTTTTTTTGCCCCTGCCCCCTGTGCCACTGGTGCCCTTCCCTTCCTTCTTTGTTTCGCCCCCGCGCCCGTGACATGGTGCCCCCCTCCCTTCTTTGTTTTTGTCCCCTGCCTGTGACCACTGGTGACCCCCTGCCTTTTTTGTTTTCCCCCCTTCCCCTGTGCCCCACGGGAAACGCTCCTGCTACTGTAGTCTCCCCCTTCACTGTTGGTAGCGTGCTCGGGATAATAGTACGTATGTGCACGTGCCCAAGTGAGACTTGTACAATTTTTTGTAAGAACAGTTGGTTTTTGGGTGGGCTGCTTGCGCTCTGCATCCACACAGTGCATGGTGGGTATGTTTGGCTTTTCCGCTTTCGTTTTTTGCAGGTTTTTGGCTCTGTTCCTTCGTTTTGACGGTTCCCCCGTTAGACTGGTGACAGTATTGGAGGATTCTGTGACAGCACCCTGGAAACGGGACCCTGTTCTGTTCTTTAAGGGACCAAAGAATCGATTAAAAAAGTAAAATTTTTAAAAAGAAAAGTCTTTTTTTTCAGGAGTGGAAGAAGCTTTCTCTCCCTTCCAGTGATTCAGAACGTTACAGATGGGAAAAGCTGAAAAAAGGATGAGCAAAAGATTTTTGATCCTTGTACACCTGTGCAGGGTTATCAGCCGTCTATGTCTTGTAGCAGTGTTTTTATGATGTTTTTCCGTGTCGTCCACCGGCATGTGAAGAATCCTGAAAATAAGAAAAAAGAATTTCTTGTGCAGAAAATTTTTTGGGCTATGGTGTATGAAACCGCAAGCTCCTTCCTGTACTTCTTAGAAGTTTTTCCATAGACTGCATTATTAGGCTTTTCAGTGTGGGCTTCCCCCCCACTAAATCACTACACACTTGTGTAATCTGATTCCCGGTGGCTGCCCCCCCGGGGGGGCCGGTGAAAGCGGCTAAAAAGCCAATGGTCTGTTCCTTTGTTGCATGGTAGTTATTCAAGATCAAAAATCTTAGCTCCTGTGTATGTTATAAGTATGCAATTTTAATATCTGCCAATTCATCGGTGAATCCAGGGATCAGTGAAGTTTCTAAGCGCTGGCACCAGCAGAACCTAAGAAACAGATTTCTGCTTAGCCGATCCACCCAGGCACTCTGCGTTTAGACTTAAATGCACGCCAACATCTTGCGGAGTACAATGGTATGCTCTGCATCGCTGTAAGAGACCCATCTCTTATTTATGAAAGTTTTGAGTTTTCTGAACTAAGAGTAACCCTTAGAGCAAGAGGAGGACCCTGGTAACTCCACCCCGTTTATGATGTCACGGCCACAGGTCTATAAGGTAGGGGCCAGGTATTCTGGCTCAGATCTACCCTGGACACCAGACTTATAGCAGCTCTGTGATGCATTGTGATGTCTCCCCTCCCCGACCGCATGGCTTGCCTACTATGATCTAAGAACTGTAAGTTGATCTTCCTTATGTTAACCCTTTTTATTTTCTAATTGTCTTGTACATAACAATATTGTCTCAGTTTGTTCCATCGTTTTATATTGTATAAGCACTGCCTGTTTTTTTAAGGAATAAACCTATAAAATTATTAGTTTGATTCTCCTGCTCTATAAACGAATTTGCACGCGCCTGAAGTACCACGCTACTGTTTTGGGGTTGCTGCGGACCCTCTTGATAAATTGTTCCAAGTAAATCGCAGCTGGTGGCAGCTTAAAGGAAGGGGTGTTAAGTGTTGACATATGGGGTGGTGTTGGCAGTGACGGAGCGGGTATTATAAGTGTATTGCCCGGCCGCGGCCCAGAGTAATTATAATTCCCTCACTGCAGCGTGCCCAATAGCCAGCACACATCCAAGTGACCCGTCTGGCGACTGATTATCCTAGGTGCAGTTCCCTGACTGACCTGAGGGTAAGGGGGGCGCCAGAGAGCTGCAAGTTCCTAAGTGGAAGTGGGATAATTATAAATCCCTGCAGTTTACTGGGTCGGACGGCAGCAGCCGTCGTGTGTGTGCGCGTTTTCGTCACATTTGCGGCACGGAGGGATCACAAGCCGTGATACCCCAGGCTACCGTGTGGCAGACTGTGTGCACGTACCGTCACATATTGGTGGCAGCGGTGGGATTATAGAGCATTAGTGATCTGGTTTGAGCAATCATTCCATTCACTAAAAAAAACTTGCACGGTTCTTCAGCGACCCTGCAGCTAAAGTTTTGGAGAACAGACTCAGTGTTTATTAGTCCTGAGACAATTGTGTGTACTTGCGGTTACCCTCCCTTCTCTTTGTTTTTCTATCCTATCTTTTATTTGGCAACCATGGCTACGAGGGGATACGACTGGTATAATCGAAATAGCAAGGAAGCTCTTCTTGCCATGTGCGAGTGGGGGGAGATTGTCCCCATGGCCCAAACCAAGGCCGAAGTGATCCAGGCCCTGATGGCACGGGACCACGCTCGGAGCGAAGAGGGCGCAGGAGCCGGCCCAAGCCAAGTTGGTGCCGCAGGAGCCGAGGCCCAACCCCTGACTGCTTACACCCAGGGCGGGATGGACCCTTACCTGCAGGCGGCCCTGGAGGGACTCCCCACCGACGACCAGGAGGAGCACCTGAAGCTGATCCAGCAATACCAGCAGGAGGCCCGAGCCGAGCGCCAAGCCAGCGGGAGGCTGAGAGAGCCCAGCGGGAGGCTGAGAGAGCCCAGCGGGAGGCTGAGAGAGCCGAGCGGGAAGCTCAGAGAGCCCATGAACTGGAGCTGCTCAGACAAGGGGCAATGCCCTCCACAGCCCAGAGCAGTGTGCCCAGCAGCGCTCAGAGTCCCAAGCCCCGGCCGGAGCACTTTCCCGTGATGGAAAAGGACGGAGACTTGGACACTTTTCTGCGGGCCTTTGAGAAAGTCTGCAGACAGTACCGGCTGCCTGACAACCAATGGGCCAGGTACTTGACTCCCGGGCTAAAGGGCAAAGCTCTGGAGGCGTTTGCTTCACTCACGCCGGATCAAGATGACAACTATCAGGCCATCAAGCAGGCCCTGATCGCCAAGTACCAGCTAACCCCTGAGGTATACCGAAAGAAGTTCCGGAACCTCCAACGTGGCCCACACGACAATTATAGCGATGTGGTGCAAGGACTCAGGAACCACTTTGACCAGTGGATCCATGGACTGTCAGTTGACACCTTTGAGAAGCTGAGGGACCTGATGATCAAAGACCAGTTCCTGCATCTGTGCCCAGCTGAGGTCCGACAGTTCATCCTGGACCGAGAACCGGAGGACGCGGTCAGAACAGCACGGATCGCCGACAGCTATGAGGCCAACCGGAAACCCGAGGTGCGGAAGCCCGTCACCACCCGCTGGGGAGGGGGTAAGCCTGCAACCAACCCCAGTGCCCCTGCCAGCCGTCCCTCTGGAGGCACTATCCCCTTTTCCAGCGCCCGGCCTACATCAGACCCCCGCCAGTGTTTCTCCTGTAACAGGACTGGACACATCAGCGCCACCTGTCCGGAGAGGCAGAAGAACCCCCCAGCCAAGGCCTCCGGGCTCAACGCCTCTGTTCTTTGGGTGAGTGGTGTGGTGGGGAGGGTTGATGACAACGTGCAGCCCGTCCGCGTGGGGGCCCGTCTTGCTACAGGCCTCAAGGACACCGGGGCTGAACGAACCCTCATCCGACCCGAACTGGCGGCCCCTGAAGAGTTGATTCCGGGGAAAACCTTAACTGTCACAGGGATTGGGGGCGTCCACTACCCTTGCCGATAGCCCGAGTTTTCATTGACTGGGGTACTGGGAGCGGGGTGAAGGAAGTGGCGGTGTCCGAAAACCTGCCCACTGATGTTTTACTGGGGACTGATCTGGGGAGGATGGTGGCGTACTATGTCCCTGACACCCCTTCCCAATCTGATAATAAGGTTAATGTTATCCATGATGATGATGTTGATGATGATGGGAAACTGAATGTGTTACCTGCCAATGCTTTGCGAAGTGATTATGCAACCGATAACCTTTCTTTCCCTAGGAATGATGTTGATAGTGATGTATCTGTGCCATCTGAATCTGTTAACCCTTTCTCTGAAGTGGTAGATGTGTCCACAGGTACAGGAGTGTTCAGTCCCGTCGCTCTGCGGAGTGAGACGGCTGAGGAACCCCTAGCAGGAGCAAGCGACAGTGCTCAAGGAAATGGGGAGGTGCATGGGAACCGGGAGGAAGGTGACGCCATGACACTGACCAGTGCCACCGAGGAAGGTAACTGGCCCATAAGTAGCACTGCTCCTGAAGTGTTGGGGGTGGATGGGGAGGTAGAGCCCATAGCAGCGCAGGCTGATGGGTCTATAGAAACCCCCGGGGAGACGGCATATGTAGCTGCTGTCACCCGCAGTCAGAGTGCCCGGATCGCAGGTAGCGCCCTACCATCTGGACCCTCCTCCGCTACAGGAGAGACTGAACCAGAATTGGACCCAGAGCCGGTCCCAGAGGGTCCCAGTGAGGAAGGAACCCTGACGTCCCTTCTGGCTGCCTCCAGCCAGGAGTTCCAGGCCGCTCTGCACTCAGAGGCGAGCCTGGAGAACTTGAGGCACCTCGCCGAGACGCCCACCTCCGTGACTGATAAGGAGAGGGTGTTCTGGGAACGAGGAAGGTTGTACCGGGAGACAGTACCCGGAGATTCCCAAAAGGAGTGGTTGAGGGAAAAACAGCTGGTCGTCCCGCACCAGTTCCGAGGTGAGTTGATGAGGATTGCCCATGAGATTCCACTCGCTGGACACTTGGGGATCAGCAAAACTAAGGCACGGCTGTCTCAACACTTCTATTGGCCCAAGATGGGGACAGATGTGACTAACTACTGCCGCTCCTGTATCACCTGTCAAAGAGTGGGGAAGGCGGGGCCTGCTCTTAAGGCTCCCCTGATCCCGTTGCCAGTGATAGAGGAGACTTTCCAGAGGATCGCGGTGGACATTGTGGGCCCGCTGGCCGTCCCCAGCAGCTCTGGAAAGCAATACATCCTTACTGTGGTAGACTACGCTACCCGGTACCCGGAGGCAGTAGCTCTGTCCTCAACTAGGGCAGATAAGGTGGCGGATGCACTGGTGACCATCTTTTCACGGGTAGGATTTCCCAGGGAGATGCTTACCGATCGAGGGACCCAATTTATGTCTCCCTAATAAAGGCTCTCTGCAGCAAAATGCAGGTGACGCGTATGGTATCGAGTGCGTATCACCCACAGACCAATGGTTTGTGTGAACGCTTTAACGGTACCCTCAAACAGATGCTCCGCATGCTGGTTGAGACCCAGGGACGCGATTGGGAGCGGTACCTCCCACACCTGCTATTTGCCTACAGAGAAGTCCCGCAGGCCTCGACGGGGTTCTCCCCCTTCGAGCTCCTGTATGGTAGGCGAGTCCGGGGACCCCTTGGGTTGATAAGAGAATCCTGGGAAGATGAGCCAAACCCCACGGAAGTGTCCATCGTGGATTATGTCATGCGCTTCCGCGACAAGATGCAGACGCAGTTGGTGCATGACAACATGACGCAGGCTCAGGCTGACCAGAAGCACTGGTACGACCAGAACGCCCGGGAGCGGACCTACCAGGTGGGTCAAAAGGTGTGGGTGCTGGTCCCCGTACCAAAGGATAAGCTTCAGGCAGCCTGGGAAGGCCCGTACGTCGTGCACCAACAGCTCAACCCAGCCACCTACGTGGTCACGCTTGACCACACTCGGGGTAGGCGCAAGGCCTTTCACGTCAACATGATGAAGGCCCATCACGAACGTGAAGCCTGCGTCCTACCGGTCTGCAACCTGCCCGAGGACGGGGAGGAGGATCCCCTCCTAGACATGCTGGCCCAAGCTAATGCCAATGGGTCCATTGAGGACATGGAGGTAAATGCCTCGCTAACCGTCTCCCAGCGGTTGCAGTTGCGGACCACTCTGGAACCCTTCCGGGCCGAGTTCACGAACCGACCCGGAAGGACCGAGTTGGCAGTCCACGAGGTGGACACCGGGAATCGCGCCCCGTTACGGCGGACACCTTATCGGATCTCTGAGGAAGTGCAGCAGATTATGCGCCAGGAGATCCAGGAGATGTTGCAGCTGGGGGTGATCCGGCCGTCCAAAAGCGCGTGGGCCTCACCTGCAGTTCTCGTGCCAAAAAAGGATCGGACCACCCGGTTCTGCGTGGACTACAGGGGGCTCAACGCCATCACTACCTCTGATGCGCACCCAATGCCACGCATCGAGGATCTGCTGGAGCGGTTGGCGAATGCCAAGTACATATCCATCATGGATTTGACCTGGGGATACTGGCAGATTCCCCTGAGCCCTGCGGCGCAGGAGAAATCCGCCTTTATCACCCCTTTTGGACTGTACGAGTCCACGGTCATGCCTTTCGGCATGAAGAATGCCCCTGCCACTTTTCAGCGGATGGTCAACCACCTGCTTCAGGGACTGGAGGAGTACGCTGTGGCGTACCTGGACGACATTGCCGTCTTCAGTTCCACCTGGGAGGAACACCTTCAGCATCTCCAGGAGACGCTCAAGCGTATTCACCAGGCAGGTCTGACCATCAAGCCGGGAAAATGCCAGATGGGCATGAGGGAGGTCCACTACCTGGGGCACCGGGTAGGCGGGGGTTCCATGAGTCCAGAGCCCGAGAAAGTGGACGCGATCGTGTCCTGGCCCACCCCCAGGACCAAAAAGCAGGTGAAGTCCTTCCTGGGCACTGCAGGGTACTATAGGTGTTTCGTACCGAACTATAGCGCCATTGCAAAACCCTTGACGGACCTCACCAAGGGCGGTCTACCCCAAACAGTCAGCTGGACAGATGGCTGTGAGGCGGCATTCCGAGCTTTGAAAACAGCCCTGTGCAGCTCTCCAGTGTTGAAAGCCGTCGACAGCAGTCGGCCATTCCTGGTACAGACTGACGCCAGCGAATTTGGCCTCAGTGCTGTACTCAGCCAGGTTGACTCGGGGAACCAGGAGCACCCCGTGTTGTACCTGAGCCGGAAACTTCTGCCGAGGGAAGTGGCATACTCCACCATCGAGAAGGAGTGTCTGGCCATGGTCTGGGCACTGCAACGTTTGCAGCCCTACCTGTACGGGCGCACCTTCAAGGTGGTCACCGACCACAACCCTCTGAGCTGGCTGCACACAGTGTCCGGAACCAATGGTAGGTTGCTACGCTGGAGCCTTGCCCTACAGCAGTATGATTTTGCCGTACAACACAAGAAAGGCAGCGAACATGGGAATGCTGATGGGTTGTCACGACGTGGCGAACCCGCTGAGGTGCGCATTTCGGATTACCGGCAGGTCATGCCTCCTTAGCGCCCTCTAAGGGGGGGGAGGTGTGATGATCCTGCAAGCTCCATATCCTGTACTTCTCTAGAAGTCTCCACAGCTACTGCATTCATTAGGCTTTGCAGCCTGTGGGCTTCCCCCCCCCCTTCAGCTCACTACACACTCTGTGTAATTTGATTCCAGGTGGCTAGCCCCCACAGGGAGGCCGGCTGAAAGCGGCTAACAAGCCACATGGTCTGTTCCTTTGTTGCATAGTAGTTATTCAAGATCAAAAATCTTAGCTCCTGTGTATGTTATAAGTATGAAATTTTCATATCTGCCAATTCATCGGTGAATCCAGGGATCAGTGAAGTTTCTAAGCGCTGGCACCAGCAGAACCTAAGAAACAGATTTCTCTTAGCCGATCCACCCAGGCACTCTGCGTTTAGACTTAAATGCACGCCAACATCTTGCGGAGTACAATGGTATGCTCTGCATCGCTGTATGAGACTCCATCTCTTATTTATGAAAGTTTTGAGTTTTCTGAACTAAGAGTAACCCTTAGAGCAAGAGGAGGACCCTGGTAACTCCACCCCGTTTATGATGTCACGGCCACAGGTCTATAAGGTAGGGGCCAGGTATTCTGGCTCAGATCTGCCCTGGACACCAGACTTATAGCAGCTCTGTGATGCATTGTGATGTCTCCCCTCCCCCGACCGCATGGCTTGCCTACTATGATCTAAGAACTGTAAGTTGATCTTCCTTATGTTAACCCCTTTTATTTTCTAATTGTCTTGTACATAACAATATTGTCTCAGTTTGTTCCATCTTTTTATATTGTATAAGCACTGCCTGTTTTTTTAAGGAATAAACCTATAAAATTATTAGTTTGATTCTCCTGCTCTATAAACGAATTTGCACGTGCCTGAAGTACTACGCTACTGTTTTGGGGTTGCTGCGGACCCTCTTGATAAATTGTTCCAAGTAAATCGCAGCTGGTGGCAGCTTAAAAGAAGGGGTGTAAAGTGTTGACCTATGGGGTGGCGTTGGCAGTGACGGAGCGGGTATTATAAGTGTATTGCCCGGCCGCGGCCCGGAGTAATTATAATTCCCTCACTGCAGCGTGCCCAATAGCCAGTACACATCCAAGTGACCCGTCTGGCGACTGATTATCCTAGGTGCAGTTCCCTGACTGACCTGAGGGTAAGGGGGGCGCCAGAGAGCTGCAAGTTCCTAAGTGGAAGTGGGATAATTATAAATCCCTGCAGTTTACTGGGTCGGACGGCAGCAGCCGTCGTGTGTGTGCGCGTTTTCGTCACATTTGCGGCACGGAGGGATCACAAGCCGTGATACCCCGGGCTACCGTGTGGCAGACCGTGTGCACGTACCGTCACAAATGGGAAACGTGAATTTTCCATCACTTGTTTCTTTCCATCTGTCACAGAGAGAGTAAGAATCAAACATCAATGTACAACATCCATTTCTGACGTTTCCACAGATCTCATCACCTTCATCCTTTTCCACATTACCGTTAATTCCTCAGGTCCTGAAGAAGATTCTGGAAGAACTAGTGGAGGCAATTGTAATTCTCCCCACAGGATTTGATTCTCGCTCACATTACAGCGATCAAGTGTCAGACATTGGAGACTTCCCAGACACAAAGATGTCCTAATCCAGAACGACTTGTTTCCTCCAGACCCTCACACACTATATCTTGTGGGGTTGGAGAATGAGCAGCAAGAATCAACAGCCTTCCTTTATAAAGATGTATCCCAGAGTATGGAGGATCTATCTGTCCTGGTGTGAGGCCACTTTTCATTCTAAAGTCTTTTGGTCCTTCAAATTGTTCAAGAAGGTTACCAGAAACATCTAAGGCTTAATACTCCTAAAGTCCATATTATTGCCATTGATGCACAGCACAGGGGAACATTCACCAGGGGCCCTTTAATCTCAAGGATCTTTAGGTGTATTAATGAGCTGGAACCTCAGTTTGGAGCCCTGTGCCTTTTTGGGACTTCTGTTGTTCTGCGATTTCTAGCTGCATGTAGGACCATGATTGGAGGACATTGGCAGTATATATCTCCCCTTCTAATCTTTGTTCCTGGTTGTTACCAGTTCAGTAGTTGGGATCAGAGAGTTACAAGGGTTATCTCACATGGACCCTAATCTTAGAGTCGTTCCCTTATTCTCAGGTCTGTGCTGGTTTTATATCAAAATATTTCTGTCAACGTTGATAAGGGAATCGTCCTTCTGGGCATTTCTGCTGAAGATGCTGCAGGTTCCTATTTCCATCCACTTGATGTCAAAAGGGCAGAACTTACCTGCTGAGGTCTTTTCCTGCAGAAAGTTAAAATTCATCCTTGGCTGAAAACTGACGCGTTCCTCTGGAGCAAATGTGTAGAGCTATGGCCTGGACCTCTCCACTACACGCTAGATCTCCTTGCTGCACAGTGTTTAGGCTTTGCCATGTACGGTAAGTGGATGGAGGTGCTTGCCAAATTAAACCTGTCTCCCTCTTTTGCTGTTTTGCTTTTCAGATGCCATCATGTGCTGTCAGAGGCTAGGGTCCAGAGGCTGTAGTCCCAAGGTTGAAGTCCGGAGGCTGAAGGTTGGGGTCCTTACGCTGGAGGCCGAAGGCTGGAGGCTGGAGTCCTGAAGTTGAAGTCTGGAGGCTGGAGGCTGGGTTCTTGAAGTTGGAGTCTGGAAGCTGGAAGCTGAGTTCCTGAAGTTGGAGTCTGGAAGCTGGAGGCTGAGTTCCTGAAGTTGGAGTCTGGAAGCTGGAGGCTGAGTTCCTGAAGTTGGAGTCTGGAAGCTGGAGGCTGGAGTCCTGAAGTTGAAGTCTGGAAGCTGGAGGCTGAGTTCCTGAAGTTGGAGTCTGGAAGCTGGAGGCTGAGTTCCTGAAGTTGGAGTCTGGAAGCTGGAGGCTTGGTTCCTGAAGTTGGAGTCTGTAAGCTGGAGGCTGGGTTCCTGAAGTTGGAGTCTGTAAGCTGGAGGCTGAGTTCCTGAAGTTGGAGTCTGGGAGCTGGAGGCTTGGTTCCTGAAGTTGGAGTCTGTAAGCTGGAGGCTGAGTTCCTGAAGTTGGAGTCTGGGAGCTGGAGGCTTGGTTCCTGAAGTTGGAGTCTGTAAGCTGGAGGCTTGGTTCCTGAAGTTGGAGTCTGTAAGCTGAAGGCTGGGTTCCTGAAGTTGGAGTCTGGAAGCTGGAAGCTGGAGTCCTGAAGTTGGAGTCTGGAAGCTGGAGGCTGGAGTCCTGAAGTTGAAGTCTGGAAGCTGGAGGCTGAGTTCCTGAAGTTGGAGTCTGGAAGCTGGAGGCTGGAGTCCTGAAGTTGAAGTCTGGAAGCTGGAGGCTGAGTTCCTGAAGTTGGAGTCTGTAAGCTGAAGGCTGGGTTCCTGAAGTTGGAGTCTGGAAGCTGGAAGCTGGAGTCCTGAAGTTGGAGTCTGGAAGCTGGAGGCTGGAGTCCTGAAGTTGAAGTCTGGAAGCTGGAGGCTGAGTTACTGAAGTTGAAGTCTGGAAGCTGGAGGCTGAGTTCCTGAAGTTGAAGTCTGGAAGCTGGAGGCTGGGTTCCTGAAGTTGGAGTCTGTAAGCTGGAGGCTGGGGTCTGGAGGCAGGACAATATTTTCTCCCAATAATCTGAATTGCTGCATAATAATTGCCTGTTTATATGTGAAGGGGTATTAAAAGAGACAAAGCTCATCCACCTAATTTTTAATTAGCTACAGTAGTTACTTCCTTCTGCTGTCCAATCAGATTAAGGAAAGAATAACCAATCGTGTGCTGCCTGCAAACTGAAGGACTTGGAAATAATAACTCTGCGCATGTGTTTCGGGCCCTCACTGGTCTCAGGCATAGAATGTTACACAACAGTACCGGCATCCTATGTGCGGCGACTACTGTACAAGTTTTCACTACCTGCGAGATCGCACCAGTGCCCTTAACCCTGTGTATACCAAGCTGACACTTCTACCCGTCAGCTGTAATTATACTCTATTCTATAGTGTTCATAAATATGTGATATAAAATATCTAGGGTATTAAATAGCATAAATGTAATATAACAGGTCATTCCTCCAATCTAAACCACATGTTCTTCTGGTATTAAGCAGCGTCACCCATTGTGCTTCCCTAATTTGCACTTTTTGCCCCAATCTTCGTCTCTGTTCAGTTTAGTAATGCGCTCTGTGCCATAGAAACAAAGGTATCTACATTTCCGTAGTATCCATCCATGAAGTCCGGCGTCTCCTGATCCTCACGCATTTTATTATTAGTGTCATATTGTAACAATTATGTGGGTACTATGGTATCTAATTGCGTAGGATAAAACGAAACTGAGACAAAAGCTGAGGAAAACAAGTGTATTTAACAAAATAAGAAATTGAACCAAATCTAACAGATCTTTCTGCAATAGTAATGAAGTGCACAGCACAATATAAAAATGAACAGCAAACTGAATAGCGGGGCGCGACCCCTAATATGTACAAGTCCAGCAGTAATATGAAGCGAGAGTACGTACGGCACTTAACGTAGAAGTCCAGCAATAATATGAGCAAGAGTGCGCACAGCCCTTAACGTAGAAGTCCAGCAATACACAGGTGGAGCATTAACAGGAGAAGGTTATTAAATGTACCTTTATGGCTGAAAAGTCCCGCTCAAGTCCAGCACCGCAGCCCACACAGAACACAGTCCAAGAAGGTAATAACAATGTCAGAATCTCTTACTGACCACAGCAGTTCCAGAGATGAGTAGCTTCACACTAGAAGTCCGGACAATAAGTAACACCGGCCAGGATCAGGAAGCCACACAGAGGACTAAGGGCAGCTGTAAGTGGAGAGGCAGAGCACCGAGTAACAAGCAGGAGCAGCAGCAGGAACTCCAGAAGCAGACCAGGAGGAAGCTCAGAAGCCAGCAGCTACAAAATACTCAGGCAAGGAGGATCTCCTGAGCCGGACTTAAATAGCAGGGCAGACAGGAAGTTCCAGAACAGGGTGAGGTACAAGACTCCATCTTGGACAAGGGCAAACAGGCTCAATGGAAAATCCGGAATCCTTACACATATATGGGTTCTACTGTTGGTTTTTAGCTTTCTTGTGGTGCATCCACCATATTTCAGATCACATAATTTTCCCTCTATGACATAAAACAATTTATAGTTATGGCCGTAGATCATGTGTCGCATCATCATTACTTTCTTCTCCAGATAGAGGGAGTCCCCTATGGGATGTAAATTCTCCCATCTCCAGCAGATCTCCCATAACCAGCAGATCCAGGAAATCCACATTTCCACATCTGACAGTCTGCACTCACCCTGGATTATTTAGAAATGATGGACGAACAGTAAGGGTCATGACCAGACCACATCTTCATCTTTTCTGAGATATGTAAAGGATAATTAATTCAATTTAAAATTCTCAGCATTCCTTCACAAAAAGGTGGCAAACCCCCAAAATGCTGACACTTCAGCATACCGCAAACTCCTAGCACAGGCCTGCACAACATATGTCCCGCACACTCCATGCTGCCCGCCAAAGGGTTTATTGTGGCCTGCAGAGAACTGGGAGATGCCGCCCTTCTTTCTATATCATTCAGACATGAATACATTTGAACTTTTGAGTGCTGGGACGGGGCAGAGCGTGGCGGTGTAATGGTGTCACCATGCTGCTGACTTTATCACACTGCTATTGTCACGACGGTACCGCAGAGAGCGCAGAGGGCAGGCAACGGTAAGTGCTCCACGGAGGAGCCGAAGATTAAATGCCCTATTATTTTAGATGAAGGAGTGGGATGGTGATATCACAAGAGCACATTATGGGGGAAAGTGTAAATTGCGAAAGGGGCACAGTACACTGAGGGGCAGTGGGGTGGGGAGACTTTATGCAGAGAGGCAATGTGTTGAGGACATTTTGGAAAGGGGCAGTGTGGGAGGACATTATGGAGAAGGCAGTGTGGGAGGATAGTATGGTGAGGGACAGTGTGTAGGAGATATGGAGACGGGCAGGGTGAGGGAGATATTATGGAGAGTGGCAGTGTGGGAAGAAATTATGGAGAGGTGCAGTTTGGAGGAGATATTACGGAGAAGGGCAGTGTGGGGCATATATGGAAAGAGGCAATATTGTGGGATATTATAGATAGGGGCAGTGTGTGAGAAAACTATGGAGCGTGGCAGTGTGGGGGATGTTATGGAGAAGGGCAGTGTGGGAGAGATATTATGGAGAGGGGCAATGTTGGAGGATATTACCGAGAGACAGTGCGGGAGGAAATTATGGAGCGGGGCAATGTGTGGGGAGATATGGAGAGGGGCAGCGTGGGAGAATGTTACTGAAACGGGCAATGTGGGGGATATTACAGTGTGGAGGAGATATTATGGAGAAGGCCAGTGTGGAGAAAATATAGAGAGGGGCATTGTGGGGGAGATATGGAAAGGGACAGTGTGGGGGTATATTATACAGAGGGGAACTGTTGGGGAATATAATGGAGAGTGGCAGTGTGGGGGCATATTGTGGAGAGGTGCAATGTAAGGGGGATATTATGGACAGGGACAGTGGGAGGATATTATGAAGATGGGCAGTCATCGGGAGCATTGTGGAGAGGAGCAATATGGGGATATTATAGAGTGGGCTAGTGGGGGAATATTATGGATAGACAGTGTGTGGGGATATTATGAAGAAGGACAGTGTGGAAGGACATTATGGAGAGGGGCAGTGTGAAGGAGATATTATGGAGAGGGGCAGTGTGGGGGGATAATATAAAGAGGGGCAGTGTGGGGAGATATGGAGAGCAGCAGAATGGGGGATATTATGAATAGGGGCAGTGTGGGAAGATATTACAGAGTGAGGCAGTGTGGGAGGACATTATGGAGAAGAGCAATTTGGAGGAAATATGGAGAGGGGCAGTGTGGGGAAGATGTTATGGAGAGGGACAGTGTAGGAGTACATTATGGAGTGGGGCAGTGTAGAGGATATATTATAGAGAAGGCCACTCTGGACAAGATATAGAGGGGGGCAGAGTGGGGGAAATGTGGAAAGGGACAGTGTGGGGGGATATTACAGAGAGAGGCAGTGTTGGGGAATATAATGGAGAGGTGCAGTGAAAGGGGGATATTATGGACAGGGATAGTGTGTGAGGATATTATGAAGATGGGCAGTCAGGGGGAGCATTGTGGAGAGGGGCAATATGGGAGATATTGTAGAGAGGGCCAGAGTGGGTGGATATTATTGATAGAGGCAATGTGTGGGGATATTATGGAGAAGAGCAGTATGGGATATGGAAAAGAAAGTAGTGGGGGGATAATATACAGAGAGGCAGTGTGGAGACATGGGGGGTCGGCGGGATGCCCGATCTGCTAGCCGAAACCGCATGGACCAGGGATCATGCCACCATATGCCAGCTCTCCTTTCACCGTGGGCAAAATGCTACTCAGACAACACAGGCTAAGGGTAAAACTGTGGCAATACTTTATTGAACCACAAAACGGGCAGATAACACATAGAACAGTCCCAGCAAAATACCCAAGATGGTGCACATTACAAAGTCTCACCCTTCCGCTGACTCGGCAGGATAAGACCAGCTGTTACTTCAGAGCTTCCAGGTCGACTACCCTACCTGTGGCCCGCACAGAGAGGAGGTAACGACAAGCTTAGGAAGACGACAATCCATTGAGATACAAGGCCAGTTGACCGGACAGGCACAACCTGGCTTCCGCTTCCATGGCTGACTTCCGTCCTCATGTGGTATGCACAGAGAAGAGGTAACGATAAGCCTAGGAAGATGACAGTCCATTGAGGTATAAGGCCAGTTGACCGGAGAGTCACAACCTAACAACTCCATGGAGGCAGGCGACCTGCGGGTCTCAATCCTGGCTTTTTCAAACATATCCATGGTTCAGTGATGGTCAAAGAAGCAGATCTGTATTCTCCCAGTTAAGGGCCGAAGTCCCCTAAGCTGGCATCCTGTAGAATGATAAATCTGTGTCCCTCGTGAAGGAACCATGATGTCTTGGCTGCTGTCCTGTCTCTGGTGCTTTGGATGTTTGGATATCTTGGCTGAATCTCTGTCTCCTCAAGCAGAGGCATATAACTTCTTTTTATAGTTAACAAGTGTCCTTCATTCAGTATTCACAGGTAAAGGTGAAGAATGGAGATGAGATCAAGTCGCATTATTTCATTATTTAAACTATTTGCATATTTTTTCCACCTCTATTTTAAAAGTCAACAAACCAGCTGCCTGGTCAATGTGTAATCAACATATCAGCAAACACCATTGTTCCATAACCCTTTGTCACCAGTCATTCAGGATAAGAGCACAATATCTTATATAAAAATGTCAACTTACAAGTCAATATTACAGGCTTACACAAGCAAAAGTCTGTTTTTTTGACCAACCAGAAAGAAACACATTAATTCAAAAGTAAACATATAGATAACCATCTATACTTCTTGGCTTGCTGAAAATAGACATCTGGTTAATTAAGATACAATGCTGTGTCCTCACAAGCAATATGGGGGGGAAATTATAGATAGGGAAAGTTTGGGGAGGATATTATAGAAAGGGGCAGCATGGAGGGATATTATGAAGAGGGCAGTATGGGGAGGACATTATGGAGAGCGGCAGTGTGAGGGATATTATAGGGTCCAGAAGACTGGGGTGTCTGGGTTCATGCATTCCTGCACTGGTTAGAAATATGTCACCATCATATCACACAGTGCAGATGTTTTCCTTGCTAGCAGTGTGAGGAAGACCGGGCTGTGGGTACTTGCATAATGCTGGATCCAGAACTGTCGAGGCTGCGTCCAGTGTTGCTGGGGGGGGAAGAATGAGGGACCGGACAGGTCCCATGACCCGGGAGGAAGGGGCGTGGCTAAGGCGGGCAGAGAGCAGGAAGTGTGGGAAAGAGCCCTCAGTTTCCCGCCGGCAACCAGGTCAGAGGCAAGCGTGCGGCACGCTCCGCAGGGTGAGAGACAGCGCGGGGTTAAGCTGTTGCAGAGCGTTCGCGGGCGCGCCGTTCAGCCTGTGAGTGAGCAGAGCGCCGAGCACCCGGCTATGCAAGGGACAGTGCTCGCACGATGGACCAGGTGCCACGTGTGCTGAGTTGCGGTCCCCATTGATTATAGTCACGCAGCAGCATTCGTGTTGGACCAAGATTCCTGCAGCAATTCCCACTTTGGCTGCACAGATTTATGGACTGGGGTTCAGCGTGCAGAACCGATGACTGCCCATTGCCACCAGAAGCCGGACCAGGATCTGTTGAGATCCACATAGAAGACTCAACTGGCCGTTGCTGGTACTACCACCCCCAGTGGGAGGAACCTACAGACACGATAAGTTTAATAACTGGACTGTTGTTACATTGGAATTCCTGTTTTCAATTTAACTGTTTTCTCCCTGCGATGAGTTCCCTTATTGTTATAATTAAATTGTTCTATTGTTAACCCTTGCTCTGCAATCCCTACATACCGTAACCTGCTTACAGCAGTGCAAGAGTTAATCTGTTCAGTGAAAGCTCCTGGAGCTTTCCCACTTGGATTCTCTCAGCTGCTCAGTGTTGGCCACTCCCCTCTGCTATGTATGCTCGCCTCTGACACTAAAGGGTATGCCACACTAAACAATATCGCTAACGGGATCGCTAAAAAACGTCACTATTTAGCGATCCCGTTAGCGATATTGTTCAGTGCGGCAGCTTCCAGCGACGAGCTTCCTGCTGTGATCTCGCTCGTCGCTGGAATCGTTCCGGACCCTATTTTCTCGTCGGCGCTCCCGCTGGGTAAGTATCTTATCGCTGTGTGGCACCTTTTCTTAGCGATTTAGCGGTACTTTTGTACCGCTAAAGTCGTTAAGAAGATCGCTAACGGCGATAGCGTCGTTAACTATATCGCTAAATGCGGCAGCATTTAGCGATATAGAAACAATCCCGCTAGCGATCTCATTAGTATGCAACGCTAACGAGATCGCTAGCGGGATAGCTTAGTGTGGCAGTACCTTCAGGGAATGCCACTGTTAGTTTTTATTGCCTGTTTCTGGAGTTAGAGGTGTTGGTTGAAGTTTGCGTTTGGAGATTGTTCAGGAGATTATTGCTGGAGGTTTGTCTGTGTGCACATCCACATCATCTCCTATTTGGTTTCTCCTTCCTTTAACTCCTCTGTGTCTCACTCTGTTTGGTGTGTGTATTTTATATGGTTCGCATTTTTATTTATCCCTGTCCATCTTAGCTTGTTTGCTAGTTAGTGTGTTCCTATACAATTCAGCTTCCCTCTACACTTGGTGGGGGAGGAGCCAAAAAGGTTGATTTAGGAGCATAGCAAGGCATGAGAACCCAACGTCTTCACCTTCAGGAGTAATCCAGGGGACAGGGATAGGCTTGGACACCTCTAGTTCTAGGTATCTGGTTAGCGCCCAAAGTCCCAACCCCATTGTGACATTAATATTGGCCCATACCTTTTTGATTCATTATGGATCCGGTGGCTACTGTGGCAGGGCAACTGCAGAAACTCAGCCTGGGAGTGGCAGACTTATGTATCGTTGTTTTGCAGCACCCAAACACCTCAGGTCTAGATCCCGCGGTTCTCAGGCAACCCCTTGTGGAGCCCAAGATCGCTCTACCAGATCGGTTTCCTGGGTTCTGGATAAGTTTGTTTTCAGAAAGGCCTGTAAACTCTGTTTTAAATTACTCTTCAGGTACCGAGGAGCAACAGTTGGTTATCATAATTTTTCTCCACCAGGGTGACCTCCAAGCCTGGGCATTTTCTCTCCTAGCCGACTCTTAATGGAATGTCCTTGCCCTCCATAACCAGTTCTTTCAGGGGCTTTAAGTCAGGGTAAAGGATGCCTTTGCCCTGTTTGAGACCCGGTTTTCCTGGAGGTGGCCATGTCTCTGGCTATCCATGTGAATCACCATCTTCGCCAGAGGCATAAAAAGGCACCTCAATTTTAGGGGGGAACTGGGTCAAGGGAACCCATGTAGTTGGGGTGGTCGACTTGTTTTATTGATCCTCCTGCAGTTCGATGTAAAGTAGAAGTTTTTTTTTCTCATAGATTGATGTCCTCATAGATTGTAGC
The DNA here is from genome assembly GCA_033576555.1 of Oophaga sylvatica. Classification (NCBI taxonomy): domain Eukaryota; kingdom Metazoa; phylum Chordata; class Amphibia; order Anura; family Dendrobatidae; genus Oophaga; species Oophaga sylvatica. Next base: position 15,629 of record JARQOD010003380.1, on the reverse strand, counting down.
TGTGAGCAGCAGGGCCTCATTCCTCTTGGGATCTACTTTGATCTGTGTTTATTGTTCTGCTGTAATGTCTATTGTCTGTACAAGTCCCCTCTATAATGTACAGCGCTGCGGAATATGTTGGCGCTATAGAAATAACATTATTATTATTATTTTTCTGTGGTTGGAAGGGTCATTTTGTGTGTACCTGTCCTCCCATACATAATCGCAAGCAGCCGCTGGAAAATTAAGGATCCAGGGTTGCAAAGACGTTTGCAACCAGAGTGTACATATTTCCTCTGTGGGTAGGTCTCAAATTTTTGACAGCCGAGATCCATCTTGGCAAAATTAAGGTGGATATTTCAGCATTTCTGGACAGTGGCACGGGATTTAATCTGATTAACGCCCGGTTCATCCAGGACAAGGGTCTCAAGTCACATAAACTCTCTAGACCAAGAACCATAATCGCCATTGACTCTGCACCCTTGAGCCAGGAGTATTTTAGTGATACATCTGCAGATAGGGGACCATCCACTTGGAATTAATTGATTGCTATGTGCTAGAGGGCTTGCCCTCGCCTGTGGTTCTTGGACTACCTTGTCTTATGCTGCACAATCCCATAGTGGACTGGCAGACTCAGGAGGTGGTAATATGGAGCGAGTACTGTCAAGAGCACTGTTCGGGCACCCGGCTAACCAGGGTGGATACCCAGTTTCTGCCGGAATACCTGTCTGACTTCGGGGGGGTGTTTTCAGAACAGAGGTGTTAAGCACTCCCTCGTCATCATCCTTATGATTGTGCCATTAATGTTATTGCTGGGGCCAAGCTGCCTAAGGGCTGACTATATAATATCTGTGGTCCGGAGAGGCAGGCCATGAAGGACTATATCGCAGAAAGTCTGGCAAAGTTTCATCTCATTCCTTCTTCATCTCCGGTTACAGCGTGTTTATCCTTGTTAAGAAACAAGATGGGGGTTATGCCACTGCCTAGATTTCTGTGAACTTAATTGTATCACGGTCCGGGATCCATATCCTTTCACTCTCCTTCCAGACCTTTCTAAACAGATCGTCAGGGCAAAATGATTTTCTAAACTGGATCTCTGATGGGTATATAATCTCATTTGAATTAAGGAGGGAGATAAATGGAAGACAGCCTTCGCCTGATGAAGAGACCGGAGTAGTCTCGAAAGCTTGCAATTTGTTCCCATCTTTTCAGTTAGCCATTAAAAGGTATCAACCACTGAGGACTCTCAAGTCTAAATATTTTTATACCATATGTTCATCAGTGGCCAAACCTCTGAAAGATATAACCAGAAAAGGGATGGACTTTTCCAAATGGTCCAGTCCAGCCAGTGAGGCATTTGATAACTTCGGTGCCGATTCTTATACAGCCTGACGTCACTCAGCCACTCATTGTAGAGGTTAACGCATCTGAAGTGCGGGTAAGGGCTGTATTGTCACAGGATGCATCTCCAAGTAAATGGAGGGAGTTTGTAGAGGCTGCTGCTGCCTGTCCTTTACGTAAGCTGTTTGTTCCTGTGAATCTCCATCTTAAAGTTTTAAGCAACCATCATGATTCAGTCTTGGCCAGGCATCCTGATAGTAAAGCCACCACAGCTCTCCTTACCCGGCGTTATTGGTGCATCAGGATGTTCGGTAGTATATACAGTACAGACCAAAAGTTTGGAAACACCTTCTCATTTAAAGATTTTTCTGTATTTTCAGGACTATGAACATTGTAAATTCACACTGAAGGCATCAAAACTATGAATTATCACATGTGGAATTATACATTACACTTTACAAAAAAGTGTGTGAAACAACTGAAAATATGTCTTATATTCTAGGTTCTTCACCTTTTGCTTTGATGACTGCTTTGCACACTCTTGGCATTCTCTTGATGAGCTTCAAGAGGTAGTCACCAGGAATGGTCTTCACTTCACAGGTGTGCCCTGTCAGGTTTAATAAGTGGGATTTCTGGCCTTATAAATGGGGTTGGGACCATCAGTTGTGTTGTGCAGAAGTCTAGTGGATACACAGCTGATAGTCCTACTGAATAGACTGTTAGAATTTGTATTATGGCAAGAAAAAAGCAGCTAAGAAAAGAAAAACGAGTGGCCATCATTACTTTAAGAAATGAAGGTCAGTCAGTCCGAAAAATTGGGGAAACTGTGAAAGTGTCCCCAAGTGCAGTTGCAAAAACCATCAAGCGCTACAAAGAAACTGGCTCACATGAGGACAGCCCCAGGAAAGGAAGACCAAGAGTCACCTCTGCTTCTGAGGATAAGTTTATCCGAGTCACCAGCCTCAGAAATCGCAGGTTTACAGCAGCTCAGATTAGAGACCAGGTCAATGCCACACAGAGTTCTAGCAGCAGACACATCTCTACAACAACTGTTGAGAGGAGACTTTGTGCAGCAGGCCTTCATGGTAAAATAGCTGCTAGGAAACCACTGCTAAGGACAGGCAACAAGCAGAAGAGACTTGTTTGGGCTAAAGAACACAAGGAATGGACATTAGTCCAGTGGAAATCTGTGCTTTGGTCTGATGAGTCCAAATTTGAGATCTTTGGTTCCAACCACCGTGTCTTTGTGCGACGCAGAAAAGGTGAATGGATGGACTCTACATGCCTGGTTCCCACCGTGAAGCATGGAGGAGGAGGTGTGATGGTGTGGGGGTGCTTTTCTGGTGACACTGTTGGGGATTTATTCAAAATTTAAGGCATACTGAACCAGCATGGCTACCACAGCATCTTGCAGCGGGGTTTGCATTTAGTTGGACCATCATTTATTTTTCAACAGGACAATGACCCCAAACACACCTCCAGGCTGTGTAAGGGCTATTTGACCAAGAAGGAGAGTGATGGGGTGCTACACCAGATGACCTGGCCTCCACAGTCACCAGACCTGAACCCAATCAAGATGGTTTGTGGTGAGCTGGACCGCAGAGTAAAGGCAAAAGGGCCAACAAGTGCTAAGTGTTATGTTTTGGTAGCTGAGGAGGCAGGAGCAAAAAACCGCAAAGGCAGGCAAACACCAGAGAGGTTGGTAACTAATAGGTTGCAGACCCCTAAACTAAATGCACAACTAGAAGCAGCCGTGGGACGTTCCTTCGGAGCCCTAGACGCCTCGTCACAGCCGGAGAGATAACTATCCCTGAAGATGTAAAGAGGAAAGCTAACTGCCCCGGAGTAGAGCCCCAAAAGAATAGGAAGCCCCCAAACATATAATGGAGGTTAGACAAGATGAAAACACGGACACAGACAGAAAATAGATTGAGCAAACGCTGGGGCCCAAACTGTCTAGATAGGACAGCACAGGAGAGGATACTGTCTGCAACCCAGAAAAACCCTAGGAAAAACTCCAACACTTCTGAATCCAAAAACGCTGAGACCACATGGTCTCGACCACCTATATCAGATCTCTGGTGTGAACATGCAGCTACCCATCGGCACAAAATCACAAGAACTGAGCAAATGAACAAATACAAAAAGAGAACAGAGACCATCACAAGCCCCCAAAGGGGACCCGGCTGAACTCAAAAGCAGGCAGCAAAAACAAGCAAAATCAAACCACAGAAAAAAAACAGAAAGTAACTTATCTGAATGATAGCAGGAGACAGCAGAAAAGCAAGCTGAATTCCAACCTAGACCAGGAAGAACAATTGATCACCGGCAAGGATCATGGGAGGTCAGCTCACTTATATCAGGCCAGTTAGTACCACCTGACAACCACTTGTCAATTGCAGGTGGTGGACTTTTGCTGTTCAACATAGGTTCAATACCCTCAGCAACCACCAGAGGGAGCTTCAGCTTCGAAGTCGTCTCTAATACATTCAGAACAGCTAAGCATCTCTGGGAACTCCTTCAAGACTGTTGGAAGACCATTTCTGGTGACTACCTCTTGAAGCTCATCAAGAGAATGCCAAGAGTGTGCAAAGCAGTAATCAAAGCAAAAGGTGGCTACTGTGAAGAACCTAGAATATAAGACATATTTTCAGTTGTTTCACACTTTTTTGTAAAGTGTAATGTATAATTCCACATGTGATAATTCATAGTTTTGATGCCTTCAGTGTGATTCTACAATTTTCAGTCATGAAAATACAGAAAAATCTTTGAAAGAGAAGGTGTGTCCAAACTTTTGGTCTGTACTGTAGCTGCCTGCAGTGTTGGTGCATGTTCTAAGACCCTCATACTTGTCCATCTGGGGCTCTTCAACCATTGGTGATTCCCAGTAGACCTTGGACTCATTTGTCGATAGATTTCATCACGGGTCTCGCTGTTTCTGCAGGTAATACAGTAATATTGGTGGTGGTGTTGGACAGATTCAGCAAGATGTCTTATTTCATTGCGCTACTCACTATACCTAAGCTCAAGATGTTGGAGCAAATTTTTAGCAAAGAAATTATGAAGTTACATGGGATTCCTACTGATATTGTTTCTGATCACTAGGTGCAATTTATTTCCAAATTGTGGAAAGCGTTTTGCTTTTGGTTGGGCATCCATCTGTCGTTTTCCTCAGCCTTTGATCCGCAGTCTAATGGTCAAACTGAACGTGTAAACCAGAATCTTGAGACTTATTTTAGGTGTTTTGTGTCTGAGAATCAGGAACATTGGGTTAACTATTTACCTCTAGCTGAATTTGTGGTGAATAATCATTGTCATGAGTCTACTGGCAAGTCTCCGTTCTATAAGGCATATGGATTTTATCAATTCTGCTCTTTCAATAGGAATTGTTCCTCAGGGAACCTGAAGAGGAACAATTTTCGTCTTCTATTACATCAGTGTGGCAAGGTGTTCTTGATAATTTAAAAATGGGTTCCAAATATAAGAGTGTGGCTAATCGGAGACATTTGATGGGTCCGGACCAGTATGTTGGTGATTTGTTGTGGTTGTCGTCAAGGAACATTAAGTTGAAGGTTCCTTTTGGAAATTGAGACCCAGGTTCATCAGTCCCTATAAGATTGTGGCTGTTGTCAATCCAGTAGCATTACGCTTTGCTTTGCCACCGACTTTTAGGATTCATAATTTGATTATAATAGAACCCTAGAATCTTAGCGTTGGAAGGGACCTCCAAGGTCATCATGTCCAACCCCTGCTCAATGCAAGATTCACTAAACCATCTCTGACAGGTGTTTGTCCAGCTTCTGTTTGAAAACTTCCATTGAAGGAGAACTCACCACCTCTCGTGGCAGCCTGTTTAACTCATTCATCACCTTCATTGTTGAAAAGTTTTTCTAATATCTAATCTGTATCTTCTTCCTTTCAGTTTCATCCCATTGCTTCTCGTGTCTCCATGTGCAAATGAGAATAAGGATGATCCCGCTACACTGTAACAGCCCTTCAGATGTTTTTGGCCCTCTATTAAGTCTCCTCTTAGCCTTCTTTTTTTGCAGCTAAACATTCCCAGATCCTTTAACAGTTCCTCGTGGGACTTTGTAGTCCGCTCACCATTCTGGTCGCTCTTCTCTGAACTTGCTCTAGTTTTTCGATTGTCTTTTTTAAAATGTGGTTCCCAGAAAAGGACACAATATTCGAGATGAGGTCTGACCAAGGAGGAGTAGAGGGGATAATGACTTCACGTGATCTAGACTCTATGCTTCTCTTAATAAATCCTAGAACTGTGTTTACCTTTTTTGCCTCTGCGGTTTCACCGATCTTGACTCAAAAAATACATTGCATCTTCTGGACCATCCCCACCACCATCTTCCTGGGTATTGTTGATGGGAAATTGGAATTTTAGACAGCTAAGATTGTCGATACTTGTATAATTCGTCGATCTCTTCAATATCTGCTGCACTTGAAGGGTTACGGTCCTGAAGAGAGAATGTGGGTACCAGCATCTGACATACATGCGGTCAGGTTGATACAGTTTTTTGATGTGGCAAATCCTGATAAACCCGGCCCTCAGGTTCCAGAGGTCCCTCTTAGAAGAGAAGGTACTGTCACGGGGATACTGCAACAGAGAGGGGCCAGAAGACTGCGGTGTCTGGTTTTACGCATTCTTGCACTGGTTAGAAGTACTTCACCATCGCATTAAACAGTATAGGTTTTATCCTTGCTAGCAGTGCAGGGATTAATCTGTTCAGTAGAAGCTCCTGGAGTTTTCCTACCTGGATTGTCTCAGCTGTTCAGCATTGGTGACTATCCTCTGCTATATATGCTTGCCTCTGGCACTTAGAGATTGCCAGTGTTAGTTCTTACTGCCTGGTTCTGGAGTTGGAGGTGTTGTTTGTGGTTGGAGTTAGAGGTTGGCGATTGTTCGGGAGATTGTTGCTTGGAGTTTTATCTCTGTGCACATCCTCATCCTCTCCTATTTGATTTCTCCTTCCTTTAATACCCCTGTGTTGCAGTCTGTTGTTTGTATTTTGTATGGTTGGTATTTTCATTTATCCCTGTCCATCTTACCTTTTTTTGTCTGGTTGGTGTGTTCCTATACACTTCAGCTTCCCATTACACTGGGTGGGGGGAGGGGACAGATCAAGGTAGATATAGGAACATAGCAAGGCACAAGAACCTGGTGTCTCCACCTACAGGAGTATTCCGGGAGATAGGGATAGACTAGGGCGCCCCTACTTCTAGGGACCTGGTTAGCGCCCAGAGTCCAAACCCCATTGTTACACCTTTAACTCCTTCACCCCCAAGGGTGGTTTGCACGTTAATGACCGGGCCAATTTTTACAATTCTGACCACTGTCTCTTTATGAGGTTATAACTCTGGAACGCTTCAACGGATATTCGCGATTCTGAGATTGTTTTCTCGTGACATATTGTACTTCAGTTAGTGGTAAAATTTCTTTCGATATAACTTGCGTTTATTTTTGAAAAAAAACGCAAATATGGCGAAAATTTTGAAAATTTTGCAATTTTCAAACTTTGAATTTTTATTCCCTTAAAACAGAGAAATATGTCACACAAAATAGTTAAGAAATAACATTTCTAACATGTCTACTTTACATCAGCACAATTTTGGAAACAAAATTTTTATTTGTTAGGAAGTTATAAGGGTTAAAAGTTGACCAGCGATTTCTCATTTTTACAACAAAATTTACAAAGCCATTTTTTTTAGGGACCACCTCACATTTGAAGTCACTTTGAGGGGTCTATATGGCAGAAAATACCCAAAAGTGACACCATTCTAAAAACTGCACCCCTCAAGGTACTCAAAACCACAATCAAGAAGATTATTAACCCTTCAGGTGCTTCACAGGAGCTGAAGCAATGTGAAAGGAAAAAATGAACATTTTACTTTTTAGTCACAAAAATGATCTATTACAAACATTTTTTTTATTTTCACAAGGGAAAAAGGAGAAAATGGACTGATAAAGTTGTTGTGCCATTTCTCCTGAGTACGCCAATACCTATATGTGGGGGAAAACCACTGTTTGGGTGCACGGAAGGGCTTAGAATGGAAGGAGCGCCGTTTGACTTTCCCAAACTAAAATTGGTGGGAATTGAGATTGGACGCCATGTCGCGTTTGGAGATTCCCTGATGTGCCTAAACAGTGGAAACCCCCCACATGTGACCCCATTTTGGAAACTAGACCCCCTAAGGAACTTATCTAGATGTGTGATGAGCACTTTGAACCCCAAGTGCTTCACGCAAGTTTATAATGTAGAGCCGTGAAGAAAAAAAATCATATTTTTTCCACAAGCATGATGTTTTAGTCCCCAATTTGTTATTTTTCCAAGGGTAAGAGGAGAAATTGGACCACAAAAGTTGTTGTCCAACTTGTCCTGAGTACGCTGATACCCCATATGTGGGGGGAACCACTGTTTGGGCGCACGGCAGGGCTCGAAATGGAAGGAGCGCCATTTGACTTTTCCAAACCAAAATTGGCTGGAATTGAGAAAGGACGCCATGTTGCGTTTGGAGAGCCACTGATGTGCCTAAACAGTGGAAACCCCCCACATGTGACCCCATTTTGGAAACTAGACACCCTAAGGAACTTATCTAGATGTGTGGTGAGCACTTTGAACCCCAAATGCTTCACGCAAGTTTATAATGTAGAGCCGTGAAGAAAAAAAATCATATTTTTTCCACAACCATGATGTTTTAGTCCCCAATTTGTTATTTTCCCAAGGGTAAGAGGAGAAATTGGACCACAAAAGTTGTTGTCCAACTTGTCCTGAGTACGCTGATACCCCATATGTGGGGGGGAACCACTGTTTGGGCGCATGGCAGGGCTCGAAATGGAAGGAGCGCCATTTGACTTTTCCAAACCAAAATTGGCTGGAATTGAGAAAGGACGCCATGTTGCGTTTGGAGAGCCACTGATGTGCTTAAACAGTGGAAACCCCCACATGTGACCCCATTTTGGAAACTAGACCCCCTAAGGAACTTATCTAGATGTGTGGTGAGCACTTTGAACCCCCAAATGCTTCACGCAAGTTTATAATGTAGAGCCGTGAAGAAAAAAAAACATATTTTTTCCACAACCATGATGTTTTAGTCCCCAATTTGTTATTTTCCCAAGGGTAAGAGGAGAAATTGGACCACAAAAGTTGTTGTCCAACTTGTCCTGAGTACGCTGATACCCCATATGTGGGGGGGAACCATTGTTTGGGCGCACGGCAGGGCTCAACAGGGAAGGAGTGCCGTTTGACTATTCCAAACCAAAATTGGCTGGAATTGAGAACGGACGCCATGTCGCGTTTGTGGAGCCCCTGATGTGCCTAAACAGTGGAAACCCCCACAAGTGACCCCATTTTGGAAACTAGACCCCCTAAGGAACTTATCTAGGTGTGTGGTGAGCATTTTGAACCCCAAGTGTTTCACTAAAGTTTATAATGCCCTGGCGTGAATAAAAAAAAAAAAAAAATTTCCACAAATATGATGTTTTAGTCCCCAATTTTTTATTTTCTCAAGGGTAACAGGAGATATGGACCACAAAAGTTGTTGTCCAATTTGTCCTGAGTACGCTGATACCCCATATGTTGGGGGGAACCACTGTTTGGGCGCATGGCAGGGCGCAGAAGGGAAGCAGTGACGTTTTGGAATGCAGACTTTGATGGAATGGTCTGCGGGCGTCATGTTCCATTAGCAGAGCCCCTCATGTGCCTAAACAGTGGAAACCCCCCACATGTGACCCCATTTTGTGGAAACTAGACCCCCTAAGGAACTTACCTAGGTGTGTGGTGAGCATTTTGAACCCCCAAGTGGTTCACTAAAGTTTATAATGCCCAGGTGTAAAAATAAAAAATCCTACTTTTATCCTCACAAAAATGATGTTTTAGTCCCCAATTTTTTATTTTCCCAAGGGTAAGAGGAGAAATTGGACACCAAAAATTGTTGTCCAATTTGTCCTGAGTACACTGGTGCCCCATATGTGGGAAAAAACTGTTTGGGCACAAGTCGGGGCTCAGAAGGGAAGTCGTGACGTTTTGGAATGCAGACTTTGATGGAATGGTCTGCGGGCATCATGTTCCGTTGCAGAGCCCTATGTGCCTAAACAGTAAAAAAAAACCACAAGTGACATAATTTTGGAAAGTAGACTCCCAAGGAACTTTTCTAAATGTGCCCCCCTTCTGGAACTAATCTTTCCTGTAAAGTAAATTAGTAGTGCATTGAGGTGTGGTACAATTTGAAACAATCCTTCATACACAGGCCAGGTTTTTCGGGGCAGGTGTCGCATTGGTAAGTGGTGTCCTTGCGTATTCCCCTTTTGTAACACACTCGGCACCTTTTTTGTGGCTTACCTTTTCTTCCAGTTGGCGGGACCACCCCCGGGAAATGCTGACCTGGTATGATACGAGCACCTTCAGTTCCGGAAGTACTGGGGCCCGCTGTTTCCTGAGCGTCAAACATCAGGGCCTTAACCACTACCTCCTGAAACTGAAGGTACGTCGTATCGCTGTTGCGTGCACATCGTGACAGCAGGAAAGCGTTGAGCATTGCCATTTGGACGATGTGCACGGACAGCTTCTTGTACCACGCCTTGGCCTTTCTCAAAGCACTGTACGGTTGGAGGAGTTGATCAGAGAGATCAACACCCCCCATGTATTTATTGTACCCCAGTACACAGTCCGGTTTGCGGACCTGTGTAGAGGTACCCTGTACAGTGCTGAGTGCGCTGCCATCACCATGTATGGTGGTCAAGAGAAGGACATCCCTCTTGTCCTTGTACTTGACCACCAACAGGTGGTCGCTACATTGGGCTCTGCTCTCACCCTTCTTGAGCATCTGCCCAAGTAGCGTCTTCGGGAGGCCTCTCTGATTTTTGCGGACAGTACCGCAGGCTGCGGTACCTCGCGCAGAGAGGGATTTGTAGAGTGGGATGCTGGAATAAAAGTTATCGGTGTAAAGGTGATAACCTTTATCCAGCAGTGGGTGCACCAAATCCCACACAATTTTCCCACTCACTCCCAGGACGGGGGGACACTCAGGGGGTACAATCCTGGTGTCCTTTCCTTCGTAAACTCTAAAGCTGTGCGTGTACCCTGAGGTACTCTCACACAGCTTGTAGAGTTTAATTCCGTACCTTGCCCTCTTGCTGGGCAGGTACTGGCGGAATCTGAGCCGTCCCTTAAAATGAACCAAGGACTCATCCACGCAGATGTCCCTTTGGGGCACGTACACTTCAGCAAACTTTTTGCTGAAGTGTTCGATGACCGGCCGAACTTTGAACAGACGGTCAAAGTTGGGGTCATTTTGTGGGGGACACTGTGCATTATCATTATAATGCAGGAATTTGTGGATGGCCTCAAAACGCGTCCGGGCCATGACCATTCGGAACAGTGGAGTGTTGTATAAAATATCAACACTCCAATATTGCCGAAGTTCTGGCTTCTTCAGGATCCCCATATGGAGGACCAGGCCCCAAAACTGCATCATTTCAACTGCGTCTACAGGAACCAGTTGGAAAATGATGACACGGGGTTTTGCGCCAAAAATTGCCGAGCGTACAAATTAGTTTGCTCCACCACGAGGTTAATAAAATCCTCAGAGAAAAAGACTTTGAAAAAGTCTATTTCTCTGAGGCCCGTGGTGTCAAACTTGATTCCTGATTCTGCCACAAAATCAGGAATCAGTGGCTCGTAATTTTCGGGGGGCGGGGTCCATATGGGGTCCGAAGAGGGGTGCGCTGGTTCATTTTCAGGGGTGGGCGCTGCCTCATCTTCTGTCCTGGGGCGTCTGCGTGGCGGTTCCGCAGGACCCGAGGAGGAAGATGAGGAAGAGGAGGAAGAAGAAGAAGAGGATGAAGAATCTGAAAAGTAAAGAAATGTGGGATCCTCTCCCTCGCTATCAGTGTCGGAGGCAAGGAAAGCGTATGCCTCCTCCACTGAATAGCGCTGTTGGGAAGAACGTGACGAGCGGGACATTTTTTTTGTGAATGTGGTGCTTTGTGTGAACTTTATTTATAACTGTGTGTGTGGGGGGGGGGGGATAGTGGTTGGTGCAAACTATGCTGAAAGGAAAAAGCTAAAAGAAAAGAAAGCGAATAGGGAAAAAAATGCCTGTGAAAAAAAGTCTAAACCAGCAGGCACGAGCTCTGATAAGTGACCGGTGTCACTTATCAAAGTTCCGCGGCTGCCGGATGTGCGCACAGGAGTGGCGGAAAGGGGGTGAAAAAAAAACTGGCAGGCACGAGCTCTGATAAGTGACCGGTGTCACTTATCAAAGTTCCGCGGCTGCTGGATGTGCGCACGGGAGTGGCGGAAAGGGGGGTGAAAAAAAAAACTGGCAGGAACGAGCTCTGATAAGTGACCGGTGTCACTTATCAAAGTTCCGCGGCTGCTGGATGTGCGCACGGGAGTGGCGGAAAAGGGGGGTGAAAAAAAAAACTGGCAGGAACGAGCTCTGATAAGTGACTGGTGTCACTTATCAAAGTTCCGCGGCTGCCGGATGTGCGCACAGGAGTGGCGGAAAGGGAAGTGAAAAAAAAAAAAAAGCAGGACCCCATGTAGCGCTGTGAAAGTGACCGGGACATTTTTTTTTGAAGTGTCTGCGTGATTTATATAACTGGGTGTGTGGGCGCGGATAGTGGTGGAAACATGGAAGGAAAGCTAAAAGAAAGAAACAATAGGAAAAAAATGCTGTGAAACAGTGCAACACGACGGCTCTGATAAGTGACCGGTGTCACTTATCAAAGTTCCGCGGCTGCCGGATGTGCGCACAGGAGTGGCGGAAAGGGAGTGAAAAAAAAAAAAACTGGCAGGCAACGAGCTCTGATAAGTGACCGGTGTCACTTATCAAAGTTCCGCGGCTGCTGGATGTGCGCACGGGAGTGGCGGAAAGGGGTGAAAAAAAAAAACTGGCAGGAACGAGCTCTGATAAGTGACCGGTGTCACTTATCAAAGTTCCACGGCTGCTGGATGTGCGCACGGGAGTGGCGGAAAGTGGGTGAAAAAAAAAAACTGCAGGAACGAGCTCTGATAAGTGACTGGTGTCACTTATCAAAGTTCCGCGGCTGCGATGTGCGCACAGGGAGTGGCGGAAAAGGGAAGTGAAAAAAAAAAAATGCAGGAAGACTCTGATAAGTGACGGTGTCACTTATCAAAGTTCCGCGGCTGCGGATGTGCGCACAGGAGTGGCGGAAAGGGAAGTGAAAAAAAAAAAAAACGCAGGAACGAGCTCTGATAAGTGACGGTGTCACTTATCAAAGTTCCGCGGCTGCGGATGTGCGCACAGGAGTGGCGGAAAGGGAAGTGAAAAAAAAAAAAACGGCAGGACGAGCTCTGATAAGTGACCGGTGTCACTTATCAAAGTTCCGCGGCTGCTAGATGTGCGCACAGGAGTGGCGGAAAGGGAAGTGAAAAAAAAAAACGGCAGGAACGAGCTCTGATAAGTGACCGGTGTCACTTATCAAAGTTCCGCGGCTGCTAGATGTGCGCACGGGAGTGGCGGAAAGTGGGTGAAAAAAAAAAAACTGCAGGAACGAGCTCTGATAAGTGACTGGTGTCACTTATCAAAGTTCCGCGGCTGCTAGATGTGCGCACGGAGTGGCGGAAAATGGAGTGAAAAAAAAAAACTGCAGGAATGAACTCTGATAAGTGACGGTGTCACTTATCAAAGTTCCGCGGCTGCTGATGTGGCACAGGAGTGGCGGAAAGGGGAGTGAAAAAAAAAAAATGCAGGAACGAGCTCTGATAAGTGACTGGTGTCACTTATCAAAGTTCCGCGGCTGCTGGATGTGCGCACAGGAGTGGCGGAAAGGGGAGTGAAAAAAAAAAAGACGGCAGGAGCGAGCTCTGATAAGTGACGGTGTCACTTATCAAAGTTCCGCGGCTGCTAGATGTGCGCACAGGAGTGGCGGAAAGGGGAGTGAAAAAAAAAAACGGCAGGAACGAGCTCTGATAAGTGACCGGTGTCACTTATCAAAGTTCCGCGGCTGCTAGATGTGCGCACGGGAGTGGCGGAAAGTGGGGTGAAAAAAAAAAAACTGCAGGAACGAGCTCTGATAAGTGACTGGTGTCACTTATCAAAGTTCCGCGGCTGTGCCCTGCGATTGGCGCAATCGATGTGATCGGCGATCGCGCCAATCCAGGGGGGGTCTGCTCCTTTCTATGCCCAGGCCTAGGATCGAGTACATCGGTACTCGATTCTAGCCTGGGATCTCACTGTTTCAGCCCATCGGATTGGCTGAAACAGTGAGAAAGGCTGCGATTGGCTGTTCAGAATTGAACAGCCAATCACAGTGATCGGGAGTGAGGGTGGGCGGTGACAGACCCCGGGATGCCGGTGCCATCTCTCCTGAGGTAAGATGGCGTCGGAATTTTAATGCGATCATTGCGACTTAAGTCGCAATGTCGCATTAAAGGGCTGGACGTACTATCCCGTCCCCGGTCATACGGGCCCAGGTACCATGGACGGGATAGTACGTCCGATGGCAGTAAGGGGTTTTTAAAGGCAAAACATAAAATTCTCTATTATTCAAAAATAAACCCAACATCATCTAAAAATAAAATTGTTCCCAGCAATAGTTTCTATAATATCACGTTCACATCAAGTTCCTCTCAGCAATATGGGATAAAGCTGCTGATGGGAACTTCAATGAGCAGGTGAAGTAACTATAACAGCGAGAAATCTACCTACAACGATGTATGTCTGCACAATGTAATACCAAATACAGATAATAATGAAGATAAACATCTACCCTGAGTGGAGAATGCATCGTAGACGTTCAGACCCCTGAGAACAAGAGAAAAGAACCATAAAATCTTATCTCACAAATATATGGACACCCAAGACACTGTACATACACCGTACACACATATAACAACACTGAACATAATACATACATAACATACACTTACATAACATACACCGTACATAACATACACCGTACATAACATACACCGTACATAACATACACCGTACATAACATACACCGTACATAACATACACTGTACATAACATACACCGTACATAACATACACCGTACATAACATACACTGTACATAACATACACCGTTACATAACATACACCGTACATAACATACACCGTACATAACATACACTGTACATAACATACCTACATCCGTACATAACATAACGTACATAACATACACTATAACATAACCTACATAACATACACCGTACATAACATACACCGTACATAACATACACTCTACATAACATACACCGTACATAACATACACCGTACATAACTACAGTACATAACATACACCGTACATAACATACACTGTACATAACATACACCGTACATAACATACACGTACATAACATACACCGTACATAACATACACCGTACATAACATACACTGTACATAACATACACCGTACATAACATACACCGTACATAACATACACGTACATAACATACACGCTACATATACATACACCGTACATAAACACATAACACCGTACATAACATACACCGTACATAACAATACAACCGTACATAACATACACCGTACATAACATACACCGTACATAACATACACGTACATAACATACACCTGTAACATAACATACACCGTACATAACATACACTCTACATAACATACACCGTACATAACATACACCGTACATAACATACACGTACATAACATACACGTACATAACATACACCGTACATAACATACACCGTACATTAACATACACCGAATAAACACTAATACATACACGTACATAACATACACCGTACATAACATACACCGTACTAACATACACGTACATAAAACCGTACATAACATACACCGTACATAACATACACCGTACATAACATACACCTGTACATAACATACACCGTACATAACATACACGTACATAACATACACCGTACATAACATACACCGTACATAACATACACCGTACATAACATACACGTACATAACATACACGTACATAACATACACCGTACATAACATACACCGTACATAACATACACCGTACATAACATACACGTACATAACATACACCGTACATAACATACACCGTACATAACATACACCGTACATAACATACACCGTACATAACATACACCGTACATAACATACACCGTACATAACATACACCGTACATAACATACACGTACATAACATACACCGTACATAACATACACGTACATAACATACACCGTACATAACATACACTGTACATAACATACACCGTACATAACATACATCGTACATAACATACACCGTACATAACATACACGTACATAACATACACCGTACATAACATACACCGTA
>JARQOD010003379.1:0-65645 GCA_033576555.1 Oophaga sylvatica | reverse complement strand
CTGTTTTGGATTGGAAATCTGTGTCTGTAACCAGTTGGGGCTGCCAATGTGTTAGTGCCAACACTCCTGTTTTTTCTGCCTCCCCCAGGCTGAGGATGTTCCTGACTTTTTGTTTGATTTTTCTGATGTGTTTAGCGAAAGTAAATCTGCATCCTTACCTCCCCATAGGAGCTATGACTGCGCTATTGAATTAGTGCCAGGTAGTAAATTCCCTAAGGGTCGCCTTTTTAACTTGTCTGTACCTGAACATGACGCTATGCGGTCTTATATCAAGGAATCATTGGAGAAGGGTCATATCAGACCATCCTCTTCACCCTTAGGTGCCGGTTTTTTCTTTGTGGCCAAAAAGAGTGGTTCATTAAGGCCGTGTATTGATTATCGTCTCTTGAACAATATTACTGTGAAATATCAATACCCGTTACCCTTGATTTCTGACCTGTTTTCCAGGGTGAAAAACGCTACTTGGTTTACCAAGCTTGACCTCAGGGGGGCGTATAACCTTATTCGCATTAAGCACGGGGATGAATGGAAGACGGCATTTAACACCCCTGAAGGGCATTTTGAGTACCTTGTGATGCCCTTTGGGCTCACTAATGCTCCTTCCGTCTTCCAGTCCTTCATGAATGACATTTTCAGGGATTTTGTGGACAAGTTTCTGATTGTTTATTTGGATGATATCTTGATTTTTTCTAATGACTGGGACTCTCATGTGAAAAATGTTCGAACTGTATTCCAGATTTTGAGAGAGAATGCTCTGTATGTGAAGGGATCAAAGTGTCTTTTTGGCGTACAGAAGATCTCATTTCTGGGATTCATTTTGTCCCCATCTGTTATTGAAATGGACCCGGTCAAGGTTCAGGCCATCTGTGATTGGGTCCAACCTACTTCATTAAAGGCTCTTCAGAGATTTTTGGGTTTTGCCAATTTTTATCGTAAATTTATTGGTAATTTCTCTGTTATTGTTAAACCATTAACTGATTTGACCAGAAAGGGTTCTGATGTGGTGAATTGGCCTCCTGAGGCAGTCTCTGCGTTTCAGGAACTTAAGCAGAGATTCACTTCTGCTCCTGTTCTACGGCAGCCTGATGTTTCTCTGCCATTTCAGGTGGAGGTTGATGCCTCTGAAATTGGGGCAGGTGCCGTTTTGTCCCAAAAAGATCCAGAGACCTCTAAAAGTAACCCTTGTGCCTTTTTCTCTCGAAAATTTTCTCCTACTGAACGTAATTATGACGTGGGTAATCGGGAGTTATTGGCCATGAAGTGGGCTTTTGAAGAGTGGAGACATTGGCTGGAGGGAGCCAAACATCAGGTGGTGGTCCTTACGGACCATAAGAATCTGGTCTATCTGGAATCTGCCAAGCGACTCAATCCTAGACAGGCCAGGTGGGCCTTGTTTATCACACGTTTTAATTTTGTGGTTTCCTTTTTCCTGGCACTAAGAATGTTAAGGCGGATGCCCTCTCGAGGAGTTTCCTTTCAGACTCTCCTGAGCTATCTGATCCCTCTGTTATTTTGAAGGAGGGTGTAGTTCTTTCCGCCATCTCGCCCAATTTGAGACTTGCTCTGGAGGGGTGTCAGGAGGATAGGCCCGAGCGCTGCCCTGTTGGAAAATTGTTTGTCCCGGACCAATGGAAAAAGAGTGTGATGTCTGAGATTCATTGTTCCGCATTGGCTGGGCATCCCGGAATTTTTGGTACCAGAGACTTGGTTAGTCGGTCCTTTTGGTGGTCTACCTTGTCTCGCGATGTCAGGGAATTTGTGCAGTCCTGCGGGACTTGCTCTCGCTCCAAGCCTTGCTCTCGCTCTAGTGGTTTGTTGATGCCATTGCCTGTGCCCAAGAGACCATGGACCCATATCTCTATGGATTTCATTTCCGATCTTCCTGTTTCTCAGAGAATGACCACCATCTGGGTAATTTGTGATAGGTTTTCCAAAATGATACATCTTGTGCCATTACCTAAGTTGCCTTCCTCCTCTGAATTGGTGCCGTTGTTCCTTCAGCACGTGGTTCGTTTACACGGCATTCCTGAGAACATTGTGTCTGACAGAGGAGTCCAGTTTGTTTCCAGATTTTGGAGGACTTTTTGTTCTAAACTGGGTGTTCAATTGTCTTTCTCCTCGGCATTTCATCCTCAGACCAATGGTCAAACTGAGAGAACAAACCAGACATTGGAGACTTATCTAAGATGCTTTGTGTCTGCTGATCAGGATGACTGGGTCTCTTTTTTGCCTTTGGCTGAGTTTGCTCTTAATAATAGGGCTAGCTCTGCCACTTTGATGTCTCCGTTTTTCTGTAATTCTGGGTTTCACCCTCGATTTTCTTCAGGACAGACGGAGGCTTCTGTCTGTCCAGGTGTTGACTCTGTTGTTGAGCGTATGCAGCAGATTTGGGACCAGGTAGTGGAGAGGTTGTCCCTCTCTCAGGAGAAGGCCCAGCGGTTTGCTAACCGGCATAGGACTGATGGTCCTCGGTTTAAAGTGGGGGACTTGGTCTGGTTGTCCTCAAAGAATATTCCTATGAGAGTAGCATCTCCTAAATTTAAGCCTAGGTTCATTGGACCTTATAAGATCATGGAGATTATTAATCCTGTTTCTTTTCGTTTGCTTCTTCCAGGGACATTTAAGATCCATAACGTGTTCCACAAGTCCTTGTTGAAGAGGTTTGTTGAGCCAGTGGTTCCTGCTGCTGTGCCTCCTGACCCTGTTTTGGTTGAGGGCAATCTGGAGTATGTGGTTGAGAAAATATTGGATTCTCGTTTTTCTAGACGAAGACTCCAGTATTTGGTTAAATGGAGAGGTTATGGTCAGGAAGATAATTCTTGGGTGTTTGCTTCGGACATCCATGCTAGGAGACTTATCCGTGAATATCATAGAACTCATCCTGACCGACCTGGTTGCTCAAATGAGGGTTCGGTGACCCCTCCTCAAGGGGGGGTACTGTTGTGAATGGGTTTGAGATGAGTTCTGAGCAGAGGCTCCCTCTGGTGGTTACAAGCGGTACTAGTGAGGATTGTGAGGACTAGGAATCAGGTGTTACTGATTGGTCTTATTTAAGGGAATCATTTTCCCATCAGGGTTGCCGGTGATCAATTGTTCTGGTCTGAATCCTTCTTTCCAGTTTCCCTTGTAGCCTGCTGTGTCGTGTCTGCATCTCCTGCTATCAGATAAGACAATTTCTTATTTTGTGTTTTTGCTATATTTTTGCATTTGGTCCTGCACTTCTGTGGGGGCCTTCTGGGTCCCTCCGGGGGCTTTTGCCTCTCAGTTTAGTTCAGCCACTGTGTTTTGTACTTTTGCTTTTTCCAGTTTTTTCAGTGGCTGCTGTTTTTGTTACACCAGAGAACTAATTTAGGTGGTAGAGGTCGTTTGATCTCAGGTGATTTTGAAATTAGTAGAGTTGGTGTTTTTCAGGGTTTTCTGGGATTGCAGTAAGTACCCTTCCTGTCCTTTTCTATTTAGATAGTTTGGGCCCCAGCGTTTGCTCATACTATTTTCTTTCTGTGTCAGTATTTCCTCTTGTCTAACCGCCATTACATGTTTGGGGGCTTTCTATTATCTTTGGGGTTCTGCTCCGGGGCAGATAGCTTTCCTATTTCTATCTTTAGGTGTAGTTAGTTTCTCAGGCTGTGACGAGGCGTCTAGGACCAACGTAGGAACGCTCCACGGCTGCCTCTAGTTGCGGTGGTTAGTCAGGGTACTGCAATCTCATAGATTCCAACTGCTCTGGTGTATTTCCTTTTTTACCTGCACTCCTCAGCTACCGTAACATAACACACCCCCCTACATCTCCTCCCTCATTTCTATCTATCGGCCTAACCGACTGCTGCGCTCTGCAAACGACTTTCGACTAACCTCTGCACTAATCCGTACCTCCCACTCCCGACTCCAAGACTTCTCCCCGCTGCGCCAATCCTCTGGAATGCTCTACCCCAAGAAATTAGGACTATCCACAATTTGCATGGTTTCAGGCGCTCCCTCAAAACACATTTGTTCACAGCGGCCTATCACATTCACTAATCAAAGTCATTCTTTGTGTAAGTGTGTGTGTGTAGCCCATTCACTATCTCCATCCATCCCTCCCTCTCTCAAGATGGCTGGACCATCATTGTAAATGCACCATTGTATATACACACCTGTACTTTGTACTCCCCCACCTCATTGTAGATTGTAAGCTCTCACGAGCAGGGTCGTCTTATTTTGCTTTAATTATTGTATTGTTAACGTTGTTAGCTATGACTTGTGTTTTGAAACTGTTAAACTGTAAAGCGCTGTCGAATATGTTGGCGCTATATAAAGATTATTATTATTAATTCAGGATTTGAGTTGATAACCTAGGCATGGTATGTGAAAAGAGTTCCAGGGAGTAATCTGAAGTGTGGCCTGCCGCATCCTTCACTTTTGGTGGGGGTGAAGGACACAAGGAAAGGTGTTGTTCCTGACCAGGAGCCTGCACTGACGACTCAGTGCTTGCATTTTTTGAAACTTCAGAAAAGGAGGCGATAGAGCTGGAGGCTGTTTCGGCAATGTAAGCTAAAACCTGTTCCTGATGCTCCAGCTTTAAAAGCGGTTTACATACTCCCGGAAAAGGGAGCCTTCCAGGCCTTCTGGAGCCAGACGATGAGACGATGACGCAGGTTCAACACCTCCTGCCTTAGGTGCTATTATGCTTTTGGCACTACCAGCAGATGCACCACCACCACCATCAGTACCAGCTGGCACCCCCCGCCCACATCCGCAGCCTCTTCCACCATACTTCCTCATGTTTGGGAAAATGTACCAAAAATACCAGCAGATATATGGTACTGTATCAGAAGCGTACAGCTGTATACGGTGAAGGGGAAAAAAGTAAATCTCCGTATATATTTCCGGAGTCACAGACAGACGCTCTCAGGCTCAGTATGGATTAGACCAGAATATAAAAAGCAGAAAAAGGGTACTGTATCACAAGATACCAGGTGTATATAGGATAGGGGAAAATTGTAAATCTCCGTATATATACAGTACAGACCAAAAGTTTGGACACACCTTCTCATTCAAAGATTTTTCTGTATTTTCATGACTATGAAAATTGTAGAATCACACTGAATGCATCAAAACTATGAATTAACACATGTGGAATTATACATTACACTTTACAAAAAAGTGTGAAACAGCTGAAAATATGTCTTATATTCTAGGTTCTTCAAAGTAGCCACCTTTTGCTTTGATTACTGCTTTGCACGCAGAAAAGGTGAACAGCTGGACTCTACATGCCTAGTTCCCACCGTGAAGCATGGAGGAGGTGGTTTGATGGTGTGTGGGTGCTTTGCTGGTGACACTGTTGGGGATTTATTCAAAATTGAAGCGGTGAGCGGTCCAGCTCACCCCAAACCATCTCGATTGGGTTCAGGTCTGGTGACTGTGGAGGCCAGGTCATCTGGTGTTGCACCCCAACACTTTCCTTCTTGGTCAAATAGCCCTTACACAGTCTGGAGGTGTGTTTGGGGTCATTGTCCTGTTGAAAAATAAATGATGGTCCAACTAAACGCAAACCGGATGGAACAGCATGCTGCTGCAAGATGCTGTAGTAGCCATTCTGGTTCACTATGCCTTCAATTTTGAATAAATCCCCAACAGTGTTACCAGCAAAGCACCCCCACACCATCTAGACTATAAGGCCGGAGTCACACACAACGACAAAAAATCGGACTGTTTTAGTCAGTCGATTATCGGACCAAAATGTAATGAACAGACATCCGTCTGGCATCCGATTTTCCTGGAAAGATGCGATTTAGTCGCATCTGACCATAGTTGTAACATCCGATTTACATCCGACTTACGAGATTTTCTCGCAGGCTTGCAAAACGGATATATAATGGATCCAAATGAATAGTATTTAAATCACAAAAGACAGAATAGATATATACACATAGAACACACATATATATATATATATATATATATACACGTCATTGTCACATATATATATACATATATTTATAGTTCATACACTTCTACATACTGTAATAGCCGTTAATTCAATTGCCGACTTTTGTGAAATTACCGAACCCGACTTGAAATGACGTATGGTTTACATACAGTTAACCATGTCATTTCATGTAGTTTGATATATGGTTTTAACTTACAATTACATGAGTGTATGTGTGCAAAATTGCAGACATGTAGGGATTAATTAAAGGTGTAAATTCGTTGAAAAAAAATGCGTGGGCTCCTGCTGTATTTTCTCCACCAGACAGACAAAGCAAGCGAGTGGGGGCAAATAATAATAGCCCAGGGAGGGTGCATTTATTTTGTGCCCCCCCCGGCTACTAACATCTGCCCCCAGACACCCCAGAAAAGGCAAATCTATTATTAGATTCGCCCTTTCTGGCACTTTACCCGTCTATTCCCATTGCCCTGTAGCGATGGCGAATGGGTTAATAAGGGGTTAAAGCCACCTTGCAATTGAAAGGTGACTTTAAGCCAGGTTAATAATTGAGAGCTGTCAATTAGACAACTATCAATTATTAATACTATTGTATGAAAGAAAAATCAAACACACACACTTTAATAAAAAATCATTTTAATGAAATAAGCAAACAGTTTTTGACCATCTTTTATTTTCCTGCTAAAACCAATAAAAATAAAATAAAAAAGCAAAATGATTCTTACCTATCCGATGCACAGTCATGTCCCACGATGTAATCCATCAGAAAGGGTTAACAGGTTACAGCTAGCAGGCAGCTAATGCTGCCTGCTGAGCTGTTACCCCCTGAATGAATAAGTTCCTCTCCCGGCGAAAGGAGAGGAAGTGATTAATGTGTGAAGCTTAATTGTAAAGTGTAATGTATAATTCCACATGTGTTAATTCATAGTTTTGATGCCTTCAGTGTGATTCTACAATTTTCATAGTCATGAAAATACAGAAAAATCTTTGAATGAGAAGGTGTGTCCAAAATTTTTGGTCTGTACTGTGTATATATATATATATATATATATATATATAAATATGTATATATATCTGACCAGACGTGTCTGACCTGCATCTTTCAAATTTCATCTTTCAAATTACAGATTTATGATTTCTAATTACTATACTCTGATAACTAGAATTGACTGAATTTGACTGTAAGTTGCCAGAATATAACACTACCATGTTTCCTTTGTTTCACTTTCACCCCAATGCTACTATTTTCTTCCTATCTCCTGTAATCCCACCTATAAGGAATAAGGATGCACACAAACAATACGCTAACGGGATCGCAAAAACGTCACTATTTGCGATCCTTTGCGATATTGTTCATGCGGCAGCTTCCAGCGACGAGCTTCCTGCTGTGATCTCGCTCGTCGCTGGAATCGTTCCGGACCCTATTTCATCGCTGGCCTCCCGCGGTAAGTATCTTATCGCTGTTGGCACTTTTCTTAGCGATTTAGCGTACTTGTACCGCTAAGTCGTTAAGAAGATCGCTAACGGCGATAGCGTCGTTACTATATCGCTAAATTGCCGCATTAGCGATATAGAAACGATCCCGCTACGATCTCATAGTATGTAAGCTAACGAGATCGCTAGCGGGATTTTTAGTGTGCAGTACCATTAGTCATTATTAATTTATCTACTACTTGATCCCAAATCTGCTGCATTCTCTCCACCATTGAGTCAACACCCGAACAGACAGAAGCCTCCACCTGCCCCGAAGAAAACCGAGGATGAAACCCAGAATTGCAGAAAAAAGGAGACATCAAGGTGGCAGAGCTAGTCCTATTATTAAGAGCAAACTCGGCCAAAGGCAAAAAAGAGACCCAGTCATCCTGATCAGCAGACACAAAACATCTCAAATAAGTCTCCAAAGTCTGGTTTGTTCTCTCAGTTTGTCCATTGGTCTGAGGGTGAAATGCAGAGGAGAAAGATAACAAGTTTAGAACAAAATGTCCTCCAAAATCTGGAAACAAATTGGACTCCTCTGTCAGACAAAATGTTCTCTGGAATGCCGTGCAACCGAACTACCTGCTGAAAGACTAAAGGCACCAATTCGGAGGAGGAAGGCAACTTAGGTAGTGGCACAAGATGTATCATCTTGGAAAATCTATCATAGATCACCCAGATAACGGTCATTCTCTGAGAGACAGGGAGGTTGGAAATAAAATCCATAGAGATATGGGTCCATGGCCTCTTGGGCACAGGTAATGGCATTAACAAACCACTGCACATAGTCCCTGCCGTCACGAGACAAAGTAGGCCACCAAAAGGACCGACTCACCAAATCTCTGGTACCAAAAATACCGGGATGACCAGCCAATACGGAACAATGAATCTCAGACATAACATTCTTCCTCCACTTGTCTGGGACAAACAATTTCCCAACAGGGCAGCGTTCAGGTTTATCCTCCTGACATCCCTCCAGAGCCAGTCTCAAATTGGGTGAGATAGCGGAAAGAACTACACCCTCTTTTAGAATAACAACAGGCTCAGTTACCTCAGGAGAATCCGCAAAGAAACTCCTCGAGAGAGCATCCGCCTGAACATTCTTAGTGACTGGGAGAAAAGAAACCACAAAATTAAAACGTGTGAAAAACAAGTCTAGGATTAAGTCGCTTGGCTGATTCGAGATAAACTAGGTTCTTATGGTCCGTGAGGACCACCACCTGATGTTTGGCTCCCTCCAGCCAATGTCTCCACTCTTCAAAAGCCCACTTCATGGCCAATAACTCCCGATTACCCACGTCATAATTACGTTCAGTTGGAGAAAATTTTCGAGAGAAAAAGGCACAAGGGTTACTTTTAGAGGTCTCTGGATCTCTTTGGGACAAAACGGCACCTGCCCCAATTTCAGAGGCATCAACCTCCACCTGAGATGGCAGAGAAACATCAGGCTGCCATAGAACAGGAGCAGAAGTGAATCTCTGCTTAAGTTCCTGAAACGCAGAGACTGCCTCAGGAGGCCAATTTACCACATCAGAACCCTTTTTGGTCAATCAGTCAATGGTTTAACAATAACAGAGAAATTACCAATAAATTTACGATAAAAATTGGCAAAACCCAAGAATCTTTGAAGAGCCTTTAATGAAGTAGGTTGGACCCAATCACAGATGGCCTGAACCTTGACCGGGTCCATTTCAATAACAGATGGGGACAAAATGAATCCCAGAAATGAGATCCTCTGTACGCCAAAAAGACACTTTGATCCCTTCACATACAGAGCATTCTCTCTCAAAATCTGGAACACAGTCCGAACATGTTTCACATGAGAGTCCCAGTCATTGGAAAAAATCAAGATATCATCCAAATAAACAATCAGAAATGTATCCACAAAATCCCTGAAAATGTCATTCATGAAGGACTGGAAGACAGAAGGAGCATTAGTGAGCCCAAAGGGCATCACTAGGTACTCAAAATGCCCCTCTGGGGTATTAAATGCCGTCTTCCATTCATCCCCGTGCTTAATGCGAATAAGGTTATATGCCCCCCTGAGGTCAAGCTTGGTAAACCAAGTAGCACTTTTCACCCTGGAAAACAGGTCAGAAATCAAGGGTAATGGATATTGATATTTCACAGTAATATTGTTCAAGAGACGATAATCAATACACGGCCTTAATGAACCATCCTTTTTGGCCACAAAGAAAAAACCGGCACCCAAGGGTGAAGAGAATGGTCTGATATGACCCTTCTCCAATGACTCCTTGATATAAGACCGCATAGCGTCATGTTCAGGTACAGACAAGTTAAAAAGGCGACCTTTAGGGAATTTACTACCAGGTACTAATTCAATAGCGCAGTCATAGCTCCTATGGGGGGGCAAGGATGCAGATTTACTTTCGCTAAACACATCAGAAAAATCAGTCAAAAGTCAGGAACATCCTGAGCCTGGGGAGGCAGAAAACAGGAGTGTTGGTATTAACACATTGGCACCCCAACTGGTTACAGACACATATTTCCAATCCAAAACAGGATTATGAGACTGTAACCAAGGGAAACCCAGTACGATAATGTCATGCAGATTATACAGCACCAAAAATTTGCAACTCTCCTGATGATCATGTTCAACCCTCATTATCACCTGAGTAGAGAGCTGAGGTTTATTCTCAGCCAAAGGGTAGAATCGATCCCCAGTAGGGGAATAGACTTCCGTAGGGGTATCAAGGGAAACCCACAACGTTTAGCAAAATCAAAATCCATCAGGTTAATAGCTGCTCCCGAATCAACGAAAGCCTGAGCAGAAAATGTGGACAGGGAGCAAATCAGGGTAACAGTCAACAAAAATTTAGTCTGAACACTACCCAAGACAACTGAGCGTGCAAAACGTCTTCCCCGCTTAGGGCAGACTGAAATAGCATGAGAGGCATCACCACAGTAGAAACATAACCCATTGCATTTTCGAAACTCATGACGCTGTGCCCCAGAAGCCACTCTATCACACTGCATGGGTTCAGAAGCTGGTTCACAAGGCAACACTATTCCACGCATACCTCTACGCTCACGCAAACGTCTGTCAATTTGAATTGCTAATGACATAGAATCATTGAGACCAGAGGGGACAGGGAATCCCACCATAACATCCTTTACATTCTCTGACAGACCCTTCCGAAAAAGGGCTGCCAAAGCATCGTCATTCCATTTGGTCAGGACTGCCCACCTTCGGAATCTCTGACAGTATAACTCAGCGTCATCAAGCCCCTGATTTAATGCCAACAAGTTTTTTTTCAGCTTGATCAGTGACATTAGGCTCATCGTGCAATAACCCCAGAGCCTGAAAAAATGCATCAACATTACTCAAAACAGGATCCCCAGGTGTCAGGGAAAAAGCCCAATCCTGAGGATGGCCGCACAGGAGAGAGATGACAATTTGAACCTGCTGTGCTGCGTTCCCTGAGGACTTAGATTTCAAGGCAAAAAACAACTTACAGTTATTTTTGAAATTCAGAAATTTAGCTCGATCCCCTAAAAACAAATCTGGCATGGGAATCCTAGGTTCCACAACAGGCAACCCTGCAAGATAGGTAGCAATACTCCGAACCTCAGTGGCAAGCTGATCCACAACGGCCAGACAACTGCGCAAACTCCATTGAGAGAAAAAAAAAAAAATCCTCCTCAGCATTCAGAGAAACAGAGGGAAAAAAAACACTCTGACAATCTTCTTTCTTTAACACTATTTTTCCCTTCTGTGAGTACCATACAAATATCAGTTTTTGGGCCGGTGATACTGTTATGAATTGGTAGCTGAGGAGAGCAGGCAAAAAAAAGGAAATACACCAGAGAGGTTGGAATCTATGGGATTGCAGTACCCTGACTAACCACCACAACTAAAGGCAGCCGTGGAGCGTACCTACGTTGGTCCTAGACGCCTCGTCACAGCCTGAGAAGCTAACTACACCTAAAGACAGAAAGAGGAAAACTATCTGCCCCAGAGCAGATCCCCAAAGAACATAGAAAGCCCCCAAACATGTAATGGCGGTTAGACAAGAAGAAATACAGACACAGACAGAAAATAGTATGAGCAAACGTTGGGGCCCAAACTTCCTAAATAGAAAAGGATAGGAAGGACACTTACTGCAATCCCAAAAAACCCTGAAAAGTACCAACTCTACTAATTACAAAAACACCTGAGATCACACGACCTCTACCACCTAAATTAGTTCTCTGGTGTAAACAAAACTAAACAGCAGCCACTGAAAAAACTGGAAAAGGCAAATGAACAAACAACAGTGGCTGAACTAAACTGAGAGGAGCACAAGCCCCTGGAGGGGACCCGGCAGACCCCCACAGAAGTGCAGGACAAAAACTAAAAGAAGAAAATGTCTTATCTGTTAGCAGAAGATGCAGGCACGAAACAGCAAGCTACAAAGTGAACAGGAATCAAAGATGACACCAGAACAATTGATCACCCTGATGGGAGGGAACCTCCCTTATATAAGACCAGTCAGTAACACCTGATCGCCAATCAGGGAGGGAGCTTCTGCTCAGAATTCATTTCTAGCACATTCACAACACAAAAGCCTGAGCAGAAAATGTGGACAGGGAGCAAATCAGGATAACAGTCAACAGAAATTTAGTCTGAACACTTCCCAAAACAACTGAGCGTGGAAAACGTCTTCCCCGCTTGGGCAGACAGAAATAGCATGAGAAGCATCACCACAGTAGAAACACAACCTATTACGGTTTCGAAACTTATGACGCTGTGCCCCAGAAGTCACTCCATCACACTGCATGGGCTCAGGAGCTGACTCACAAGGCAACACAATCTCACGCATACCTCTACGCTCACGCAAACGTCTGTCAATTTAAATAGCTAATGACATAGAGTCATTGAGACCAGAGGGAACAGGGAATCCCACCATAACATCCTTTACAGTCTCTGCCAGACCCTTCCGAAAAAGAGCTGCCAGAGCATCGTCATTCCATTTAGTAAGGACTGCCCATTTTCAAATTTCTGACAGTACAGCTCAGCAGCTTCATGACCCTGATTCAATGCCAACAAGGCTCTTTCCGCTTGATCAGTGACATTAGGTTCATCGTACAATAACCCCAGAGCCTGAAAAAACACATTAACATCATTCAAAACAGGATCCCCAGGTGTCAGGGAAAAGGCCCGATCCTGAGGGTCGCAGCGCAACAGGGAGATGACAATTTGAACCTGCTGTGCAGTGCTTCCTGAGGACTTAGGCTTCAGGGCAGAAAACAACTTACAGTTTACTCACAAACTATAGTATCTAGGGTGAAAGAGGAGGGCTCACTGAAAAAAACCTAGACTAAAAATTAACTTTTAATGATATTTACTAAAACTTCCATAGAAAAGTTGCTAAAAACAGAATTTAATTGGGACTATTGGGTTAATATATTGTTTCTTACCATTAACCCATTTTCTGATATTTAGTATATGAGCATATCAGGGTAGGACTACTATTAAGCGACCAGGCTTTAGCTTTGGGTTAATGGTAAGAAACAATATATTAACCCAATAGTCCCAATTAAATTCTGTTTTTAGCAACTTTTCTATGGAAGTTTTAGTAAATATCATTAAAAGTTAATTTTTAGTCTAGGTTTTTTTCAGTGAGCCCAAAAAACAACTTACAGTTATTTTTAAAATTCAGAAATGTAGACCGATCCCCCAAAAATAAATCTGGCATGGGGATCCTAGGTTCCACAGCAGGCAACCTAGTGATATAGGCAGCAATATTCTGAACCTCAGCGGCGAGCCGCTCAACACGACCTGACAACTGCACAATCTCCATTGAAAAAAAAAATTTTCTCCTCAGCACCCAGGGAGAAAGAGGGAAAAAATGTAACAAGAAGAAAAAAAAATTTTTTCTGACAATTCCCTTTTTTTTTTCCTTTATGCTCACTATCCTTCCCTTCTGTTGAGTACCATAGAATTTTCAGTCTGGTCGGTAATACTGTTATGATTTGGAAGCTGAGGAGGACAGGAGCAAAATACCGCCAAAGCAGCAAGACACCAGAGAGGCTGGAACCTAATGGGTTGCAGATCCCTAAACTAACCGCACAACTAGAAGTAGCCATGGAGCGTACCTACGGTGATCTTAGACGCCTCGGCACAGCCAGAGAGTTTGCTACACCTGAAGACAGAAAGAGGAAAGCTAACTGCCCCGGAGTAAAGCCCCAAAGAAAAAGAAAGCCCCAAACATGTAATGGCGGTTAGACAAGAGGAAAACACGATCACAGACAGAAAATAGAATGAGCAAATGTTGGGGCCCAAATCTGTCTAGAAAGTAAAGTATAGGAGAGAAATTCTGTCTGCAACCCAGAAAAACCCTAATAAAAATACCAGCACTTCTGATTACAAAAAACCTGAGACCACACGATCTTGACAACCTATATCAGATCTCTTGTGTGACACACAGCTATCCAGCAATAAAAAATATCAATGGAACAGAGAACAAGTGCAAATACAAAATGAGAACAGACGGCAGCGCAAGCCCCCAAAGGGGACCAGGCTGAAGTCCAAGGCAAGACTGCAAAAAGCAAGGAAAATCCAACCACAGAAAACAGAAAGTCACTTATCTGAATGATAGCAGGAAAGCAAGCTGAAATTCCAACAAAGACCTGGAAGCAACAATTGGTTACCGGCGAGGATCATGGGAGATCAGCTCACTTATATCAGGCCAGTCAGCCCCACCTGACACCCATTCCTTAATTGGTTCAATACCCTCAGCAACCACCGGAGGGAGCCTCAGCTCCGAAGGCGTCTCCAACACATTCACAACAGCACGCTCTGTCTGCAATAAACTGTCATTTATCCATGACCTGTTCATAACCAATAAACTCTCCTTCCTTGGCATCACCGAAACTTGGCTCACCCCCTCTGACTCACCCTCACCAGCTGCACTCTCATACAGTGGATTCCATCTATCTCACACCCCCTGCTCCAGCAACAAACGTGGTGAGGAGTTGGTTTGTTCCTGTCTGATACCTGCGCCTTTACCCCAATTCCACTACCCCCTCTGCTACTATTCCCTCGTTTGAGGTGCACTCGGTCCGCATCTACTCCCCTCCAACCTCCAGCTGGCTGTCATCTACCACCCCCCAGAACTAGCCATCTCCACCTTTCTCGATCCCTTCACCACCTGGCTGCTTCATTTCCTCTCTGCGGACATCCCCACTATCATCATGGGTGACTTCAACATCCCCATTGACGCTTCCACCCCAGCTGCCTCTAAACTTTTATCAGTCACTGCCTCCTTTGGCCTCACTCAATAGTCCTCTGTGGCCACTCACAAAGATGTCACATGCTGGACCTTATCTTCACCCGCCTCTGTCCCCTTACTAATCTCACTAACTCACCCCTTCCCCTGTCTGACCACAACCTACTGACGTTCTCTTCCCTCTCCTCTTCCAGTTCACAACCCCCACTCCACAAACTTACCCACCCTCGCAGAAATCTCAAACACCTCAATTTACCATTGCTCTCTGAGTCCCTCCTCCCTTATACAAACATATCTTCACTTCATGACACAGATTCTGCTGTCACCTTTTATTACACTACAATAACAGCAGCACTTGATTCGGCCACCCCCCTCACACACAGCAAAACTTGCACAATCAACAGGCAGTCCTGGCTGACCAGCCTCACCAAAGAACTGAGACAGGTTTCCAGGGTTGCTGAGCAGAGATGGAAAAAATCCCGCTCTGCCGAGCACTTAACCGCATACAAGCAGTCCCTCACCAGCTTCAAGTCCACGCTCACTGCTGCAAAAGAAACTTACTTTTCATCTATCATATCCTCCCTGTCTCACAACCCTAAACAGCTCTTCAACACTTTCAATTCTCTACTCCGTCCCCCAGCATCTACTCCTTCTCCTCTCATTTCTGTTGAAGACTTTGCCTCTTTCTTTAAGCAAAAGATTAATACGATCAGAGAAAGCTTTGGCCCACAGCCCCCATTGCCCCTCTTAGCTGCTCAGCCCTCTTACTCCAAAACCAACTTCTCCACCATGACAGATCAGCTTTCCACCCTCCTATCAAGATCACACATCACCACTTGCATGCTTGACCCGCTTCCATCCCACCTCATCCCTAGCCTCGCCACAGTCTTCACCCCTACTCTAACACACCTCTTCAACCTCTCACTACAAATGGTGTCTTCCCCTCATCCTTCAAACATGCCTCGATCACACCCATCCTCAAAAAGACCTCCCTTGACCCATCCTCTGTGTCTAGCTATCGCCTGATATCTCTTCTCCCTTATACCGCAAAACTACTGGAACAGCATGTCCATCTTGAACTGTCCTCCCACCTCTCCTCCTGCTCCCTCTTTGACCGCTTACAATCAGGCTTCCGACAGCATCACTCAACTGAAACTGCCCTAACTAAAGTCACCAACGACCTACTAACCGCCAAGAGCAAGCGACACTACTCTGTCCTCCTTCTCCTGGACCTGTCTTCTGCCTTTGACACTGTGGACTATTCCCTCATGCTACAGATTCTCTCATCTCTTGGCATCACAGGCTTGGTCCCATCCTGGATCTCATCATATCTAACAAACCGAACATTCAGTTTCTCCCTCTCCCACACTACCTCCTCACCTCGCCCCCTGTCTGTCGGTGTTCCTAAAGGCTCAGTTCTAGGACCCCTACTCTTCTCCATCTACACCCTCGCCTGGGACAGCTCATAGAATCCCATGGTTTGCAGTATCATCTCTACGCCGATGACACACAGATCTACCTATCTGGACCGGACCTCACCTCCTTACTGACCAAAATCCCACAATGTCTGTCTGCTATTTCTGCTTTCTTCTCTGCTCACTTTCTAAAACTGAACATGGACAAAACAGAATTCATCATCTTTCCCCATCTCACTCTACCCCCCCCACCAGACCTGTCCATTAACATCAATGGCTGCTCACTTTCCCCAGTCCTGCATGCTCGGTGCCTCGGGGTGATCCTCGACTCTGCCCTCTCTTTCAAGTCACATGTCTCAACCCTTGCTTGCCTCCTCCTGCCGTCTCAAACTCAAAAACATTTCCCGGATTCGTGCATTCCTTGACCATGAAACCACAAAAACACTAGTGCATGCCCTCATCATCTCCCGCCTCGACTACTGCAACCTCCTACTCTCTGGCCTCCCCTCTAGCACTCTGGCACCACTCCAATCCATCCTGCACTCTGCTGCCCAACTAATACACCTGTCTCCCCGTTATTCCCCAGCCTCTCCTCTATGCCAAGTCATTCATTGGCTTCCTATCGTCCAGTTCAAAACCCTAACTATGACATACAAAGCCATCCACAACCTGTCTCCTCCATACATCTGTGACATGGTCTCCCGGTACATACCCACATGCAACCTTCGATCCTCTCAAGATCTTCTCCTCTACTCCCCTCTTATCTCTTCTTCCCACAACCGCATACAAAACTTCTCCCGTGTCTCTCCCATACTCTGGAACTCTCTACCCCAACACATCAGACTCGCGCCTACCATGGAAACCTTCAAAAAGAACCTGAAGACCCACCTCTTCCAACAAGCCTACAACCTGCAGTGATCCTCAGTCTACTGAACCACCGCACGACCAGCTCTACCCTCTCCTAGTGTATCCTCACCCATCCCTGCAGACTGTGAGCCCTTGCGGGCAGGGTCCTCTCTCCTTCTGTACTTCTGTGTACCTTATTGCTCACGTTTATTGTACTTGTCTATATTTGCCCCTTTTCACATGTAAAGCGCCATGGAATAAATGGCGCTATAAAAATGTATAATAATAATAAAAATAAAATATTAAATATATTTGCGGAGTCACAGACAGACGCTCTCCGGCTCAGTATGGATTATACCAGAATATAAAAAGCAGAAAAGGGTACTGTATCACAAGATACCAAGTGTATATAGTATAGGGGCTAAATTGTAAATCCTAGTATATATCTGCAGATTCACAGACAGACGCTCTCAGGGTCAGTATGGATTAGGCCAGAATATAAAAAGCAGAAAAAGGGTAATGTTTCTGAAGATACCAGGTGTATATAGTATAGGGGAAAATTGTAAATCTCCGTATATATTTGCGGAGTCACACACAGACGCTCTCTCAGTATGGATATGACCGTAATACAAAAGGCATAAAAAAGGTACTGTATCAGAAGATGCCAGGTGTATATAGTGTAGGGGAATATTGAAATCTCCGTATATATTTCCGGAGTCACACACAGATAGTCAGCATGTATTTGTCCGTGATACCAGCCGGTACACGGTAGTGTGTGAGGAGCGTACAGCTCTATACGGTGTGGGAAAAATGAACGCTCGGTAACTGTGCAGAAAAAAAGAATAAAATTATTAGTGCTGTGTAAAAAGCAGTCTGCACAGCAGTGTAAACACAGCAATACAGCTAGCAGGCAGCCTAATAACCAGCGCTGCTGCACACAAGAAAATCCTCCCCTGTCACTGGCAGGCAGCCTAATAACCAGCACTGCTGACACAAGAAAATCCTCCCCTGTCATTGGCAGGCAGCCTAATAACCAGCACTGCTGCACACAAGAAAATCCTCCCCTGTCATTGGCAGGCAGCCTAATAACCAGCACTGCTGCACACAAGAAAATCCTCCCCTGTCACTGGCAGGCAGCCTAACAACCAGCACTGCTGCACACAAGAAAATCCTCCCCTGTCATTGGCAGGCAGCCTAATAACCAGCACTGCTGCACACAAGAAAATCCTCCCCTGTCACTGGCAGGCAGCCTAACAACCAGCACTGCTGCACACAAGAAAATCCTCCCCTGTCATTGGCAGGCAGCCTAATAACCAGCGCTGCTGCACAAGAAAATCCTCCCCTGTCACTGCACACTAACTGTTCAGCACAATTGCTATCAGCACAAGCACAGAAGAACTTCTCTTTCCTGCCCTAACTCTCTCCCTACTGATAAACAGCGTCAGCAACCACTCCCTACTGTTAAGATTGGCAGAAGAAAAATGGCCGCCAACGGTCAGGGCTTTAATAGCCACTATGTCACTCCCCAAAGCAAGCCAATTACTGCAATGCCCTTCTCTAAGATGGTGGTGGACGCTGCCCATGTCATCTCGTTGCCCACAGTGTATGTCCTTGCTCATTGGCTGAAAAAAGGCGCCTGCAAGCATTACGGAAAACCGACTTTGGCGCTCGGGTCGACGACCGCATGGCCGACTTCACGCTATGGTTGGGTTTCGCTTGGCGAAACTCGACTTTAGCGAAAGTCGGCGACTTATGAGGCTATGTGCACACGTTGCGGAATTGCCATGGAAATTTCCGCGGCAATTCCGCACCTCCCTGCCGCGGGAAATCCGCATATTATAGGTATGCGTATTCCCACTAAACACTAGCGTTTTGCAAGCGTAATTAGCTTGCAGAATGCTAGCGTTTTACAAGCGATCTGACAGGTTGGTCACACGAGTCAAACAAGTGTTTGACTCGTGTGACCAACTTTTTACTATTGATGCCGCCTATGCCGCATCAATAGTAAAAAGATCTAATGTAAAAATAATAAAAAAAATAATAAATAATGATATTCTCACCTTCCGCGGCCCCCGCAGCTTTCCCGCCTCTCAGCGACGCTCCCGGCCAATCGCGTTCCCAGGAGTCCTTTGCGACAATCATCCCGATGACGTAGCATCACGCGAGACCGCTACGTCATCTGGGTGATCTCGCAATGCATTACTGGGTACGCGATTGGCGGGAGCGTCGCTGAGAGGCGGGAAAGCTGCGGGGGACGCCGGAAGGTGAGAATATCATTATTTTTATTTTAATTATTGTTTTTACATGGATATGGTACCCAGGGCTTGGAGGAGAGTCTCCTATCCTCCAGACCCTGGGTACCATTCCGCACATGAACCACTTACTTTCCGCATGGTGGGCACAGCCTCATGCGGAAAGTAATTGGTTCAATGCATTCCTATGGCGGCGGAATCGCCGCGGTTCCGCAAAAAAGAATGAGCATGCTGCGGATTCTCCCGCGATGCGATTCCGCCGCGGAAAAACCCGCTGCATGTGCACAGCATTGCGAAATCCCATAGGCCATAATGTGTTGTATTGTGTAAGTGGTTTTGCCGCGGTTTCGGGCAAAACCGCTAGGAATCCGCAACGTGTGCACAGGCCCTGAATCTGACCGACCTGTTTCGCTCAACGCTACCAGCAGCTCTTGTTTTGGCCAAAAGATTTTTTATGCCGCCACAACAACACGGTAGGCATTTTTGGCCGAGCTCTACTCTAACCTATTAAATATTTGTTAAAATATCCAATACAATTTAGGCATATTTTTATTTATTTTCAATTTTTAAAATGACCAATAATATCACATACAAGGAACAAATATCACCACACCATGTCCAGACCACATACTACCACCACAGTGACCGAATAGTATCACATACAAGGAAGAAATACCGCCACACCATGACAAGACCACATATTACTACATACTACCACCACAGTGACCGAATAATATCACATACAAGGAACAAATACCACCGCACCATGACCAGACCACATATTACCACCACAGTGATCGTATAATATCACATACAAGGAACAAATTCCACCGCACCATGACGAGATCACATATTACCACCACAAAGTGACCAAATAATAGCACATACAAGGGACAAATACAGCAATATCATGTCCAGACCACATATTACCACCACATAGTGACTGAATACTACAATACTGATCAATGTGAATACTTTTCCATCCAATTATGACAAGAGCATTCTTAAGGTGATACCTTTATTGGCTAACCAGAAAATTATATGTTCGCTAGCTTTCAGAGCTCAAGGCTCCTTCTTCAGGCAAGATTACATTTGGAAGGATTACATCTTGCCTGAAGAAGGAGCCTTGAGCTCTGAAAGCTAGCGAACATATAATTTTCTGGTTAGCCAATAAAGGTATCACCTTAAGAATGCTCTTGTCATAATTGGATGGAAAAGTATTCACATCGATTTTTCTGGCTAACACGGTACCACAATATAATTTATTATTGTACACCACAATACTGATCAGTAATAAAAAACACAATACTATCACCATAAGTGCCATTATACACAGGAGATCTGTATTTTGTATGCAGTGTCTGTGTACAGGTAATACAGTGATCAATGACATTATACACAGGAGCTCTGTGTATAATGTATAGGTAATACAGTGATCACTGGTGACATTATACACAGGACTTCTGTATATAGCATACAGTGTATAGTGTCAGTGTACAGATAATGCACTGACTCACCAGTGACGTCTCTAGGTGAAGTCCTTCTTCTTTGCTTTTCATCTTTCATCCAGCACAGACCGCCATCACTTCTTCCAGCCACTGCTTGTCTCTGCAGTATCCATCCTGCCCCATCTGTCTCCATCGTATCCATCCTACCCCATGATCCTGCACGATCTGTCTCCAACCCTGCCCCATCTGTCTCCAACCCTGCCCTGTTATGTTTCGGTAGCTGAGGAGAAATTGCAAAAAATAGCAAAAGCAGTAATACACCAGAGAGGCTGGAACCTATTGGATTGCAGTAACCTAAACTAACACACACACTAGAAGTAGCCGTGAGCGTACCTACGGTGATCCTAGACGCCTCGTCACAGCCGGAGAGATAACTACACCTAAAGGCAGAAAGATGAAAGCTATCTGCCCCAGGGCAGAGTCCCCAAAGAAATAGGAAGCCCCCAAACATGTAATGGCGGTTAGACAAGAAGAAAACACGGATGCAGACAGAAAATAGAATGAGCAAATGCTGGGGCCCAATCTGTCTAGATAGAAAAGTATTGGAAAGAATTCTGACTGCAATCCAACAAAACCCTGACAAAAATACCAACACTTCTGATTAACAAAAACCTGAGACCACACGATCTCAACCACCTAAATCAGATCCCTGGTGCAACAAACAGCAATTCAGCAAATAAAAAGTGACAAAGGGACAAAGCAAAAGTGCAAACATAAACTGAGCACAATTGCAGCGCCAGACCCCCAAAAGGGGACAGGCTGCAGTCCACTGCAAGCAGCAAACCAGCAGTGAAAATCCAACAGAGGAAAAAAAACAGCAAACACTTATCTGAATGAGAGCAGGGAAGCTAGCTGTGCTCCAAGCAAGACCAGGAGGAAAAAATTGATTACCGGCAATGCTGCTGGGAGTTCAGATCACCTATATCAGACAATTCGGATCCAGCTGAAAGCCATTCTGCAATTAGTTCATTACCTTCAGCAACCACCGAAGTCGCCTCCAGCGAATTCACAACAGTACCCCCCCTTGAGGAGGGGTCACCGAACCCTCACCTGCGCAACCAGGCCAATCAGGATGAGCTCGATGATAGGCACGGATCAGTCTCCCAGCATGGATGTCCGAAGCAAACAACCAAGAATTGTCCTCCTGACCATAACCTCTCCACTTAACCAAATACTAGAGTTTCCGTCTAGCAAAATGAGAATCCAATATTTTCTCAACCACATACTCCAAATTTCCCTCAACCAAAACAGGGTCGGGAGGCGCAGCCATAGGAACCACTGGCTCGACAAACCTCTTCAAT
This sequence comes from Oophaga sylvatica, assembly GCA_033576555.1. Taxonomy (NCBI): domain Eukaryota; kingdom Metazoa; phylum Chordata; class Amphibia; order Anura; family Dendrobatidae; genus Oophaga; species Oophaga sylvatica. Next base: position 43,689 of record JARQOD010003379.1, on the reverse strand, counting down.
AAGGACTTGTGGAACACGTTATGGATCTTAAAACGTCCCTGGAAGAAGCAAACAGAAGAAAACCGGATTAATAATTTCCATGATCTTATAAGGTCTAATGAACCTTGGCTTAAATTTAGGAGATGCAACCTTCATAGGGATATTCCTTGAGGACAACCAAACCAAGTCCCACACTTTAAAACGAGGACCATCAGTCCTATGCCGGTTGGCAAACCGCTGGGCCTTCTCCTGAGAGAGAGACAACCTCTCCACCACCTGGTCCCAAATCTGCTGCTACGCTGCACAATAGAGTCAACCCCCGGACAGACAGAAGCCTCCACCTGTCCCGAAGAAAATCGAGGGTGAAACCCAGAATTGCAAAAAAATGGAGACATCAAGGAGGCAGAGCAAGCTCTATTATTAAAAGCAAACTCAGCCAAAGGCAAAAAAGAGACCCAATCATCTTGATCAGCAGACACAAAACATCTCAAGTAAGTCTCCAAGGTCTGGTTTGTTCTCTCGGTTTGTCCATTGGTCTGAGGGTGAAATGCAGAGGAAAAAGACAACTGAACACCAAGTTTAGAACAAAATGTCCTCCAAAATCAGGAAACAAACTGGACTCCTCTGTCAGACACAATGTTCTCCGGAATGCCATGTAACCGAACCACGTGCTGCAAGAACAAAGAAAAATCACAGATTACCCAGATAACGGTCATTCTCTGAGAGACAGGAAGGTCGGAAATAAAATCCATAGAAATATGGGTCCATGGCCTCTTGGGTACAGGTAATGGAATTAACAAACCACTAGAACGAGAGCAAGGCTTGGAACGAGAGCAAGTCCCACAAGAGTCCCTGACGTCACGAGACAAAGTAGGCCACCAAAAGGAGTGACTCACTAAGTCTCTAGTACCAAAAATCTCGGGATGACCAACCAACGCGGAACAATGAATCTCAGACATCACACACTTTTTCCACTGGTCTGGGACAAACAAATTCCCAACAGGGCAGCGCTCAGGTTTATCTTCCTGACACCCCTCCAGAGCCAGTCTCAAATTGGGCGAGATGGCGGAAAGAACTACACCCTCTCTCAACACAACAGCCGGATCAGATAACTCAGGAGAATCCACAAAGAAACTCCTCGAGAGGGCATCCGCCTTGACATTCTTAGCACCCGGAAGAAAAGAAACCACAAAATTAAAATGTGTGAAAAACAAGGCCCACCTGGCCTGTCTAGGATTAAGTCGCTTGGCTGATTTAAGATAAACCAGGTTCTTATGGTCCGTGAGGCCCACCACCTGATGTTTGGCTCCTTCCAGCCAATGTCTCCACTCTTCAAAGCCCCACTTCATGGCCAATAACTTCCGATTACCCACGTCATAATTACATTCAGTTGAAGAAAATTTTAGAGAGAAAAAAGCACAAGGGTTACTTTTAGAGGTCTCAGGATCTCTTTGGGACAAAACGGCACCTGCCCCAATCTCAGAGGCATCAACCTCCACCTGAAACGGCAGAGAAACATCAGGCTGCCGTAGAACAGGAGCAGAAATGAATCTCTGCTTAAGTTCCTGAAATGCAGAAACTGCCTCAGGAGGCCAATTCACCACATCAGAACCCTTTTTGGTCAGATTAGTCAATGGTTTAACAATACCGGAGAAATTACCAATAAATTTACGATAAAAATTGGCAAAACCCAAAAATCTCTGAAGAGCCTTTAATGAAGTAGGTTGGACCAAATCACAGATGGCCTGAACCTTGACCGGGTCCATTGGTCTGATATGACCCTTCTCCAATGACTCCTTGATATAAGATGCATAGCATCATGTTCAGGTACAGATAAATTAAAAAGGCGACCTTTAGGAAATTTACCACCAGGCACTAACTCAATAGCGCAATCATAGCTCCTGTGAGCGTGGAGCGTACCTACGGTGATCCTAGACACCTCGTCACAGCCGGAGAGATAACTACACCTAAAGGCAGAAAGATGAAAGCTATCTGCCATGGAGCAGAATCCCCAAAGAAATAGGAAGCCCCCAAACATGTAATGGCGGTTAGACAAGAAGAAAACACGGACGCAGACAGAAAATAGAATGAGCAAACGCTGGGGCCCAATCTGTCTAGATAGAAAAGTATAGGAAAGAATTCTGACTGCAATCCAACAAAAGCCTGACAAAAATACCAACACTTCTGATTAACAAAAAACCTGAGACCACACGATCTCAACCACCTAAATCAGATCCCTGGTGTAACAAACAGCAATTCAGCAAATAAAAAGTGAAAAAGGGACAAAGCAAAAGTGCAAACATAAACTGAGCACAATTGCAGTGCCAGACCCCCAAAAGGGGACAAGCTGCAGTCCACTGCAAGCAGCTAACCAGCAGTGAAAATCCAACAGAGGAAAAAAAACAGCAAACACTTATCTAAATGAGAGCAGGGAAGCTAGCTGTGCTCCAAGCAAGACCAGGAGGAACAATTGATTACCGGAAAGCTGCTGGGAGTTCAGATCACCTATATCAGACCATTCGGATCCAGCTGAAAGCCATTCTGCAATTAGTTCATTACCCTCAGCAACCACTGGAGGGAGCCCCAGCTCCGAAGTCGCCTCCATCGTATTCACAACTCTGCCCCATCTGTCTCCAATTCTGCCGCTATGTCTTTCATCCTGCCCCCTGTGTCATCAATCAAGCTCCGTGTCTCCAATCATGCCCCCGTGTCTCCATCCTGCCCCGTGTCTCATCCTGCCCCCTGTGTCTCCAATCATGCCCTCAGTGTCTCCAATCATGCCCCCATGTCTTTCATCCTGCTCCGTGTCTCCAATCATGCCCCTGGTGCCTCCAATCATGCCCCTATGTCTCTAATCATGCCCCCATGTCTTTCATCCTGCCCCGTGTCTCTATTCTGTCCCGTGCCTCCATTCTGCCCCCCTGTGCCTGTCCTGGACGCAGGTTCAGTTACTTGATCAGCAGAATCTTGCTGCGGGGTGGGGCAGTGGGGCCCGATGGGTAGAGGTGAGGGCCCCGATGCAAGCCCCCTCTGCTGATCAGGCCCCATACGCCAGTCAGGGCAGTAATGCCCTGATGGCGGCCCTGATCAGGGGTTCTCCAAACACAACATGGTGTGCTCAGACTATTCCATCAAAGTCTGTGCTCCAAACTGTTACTCTTTCCCTTCCAAACCATGCCATGTACCCAAACAGTAGTTTTCCACCATATCTGGGGTATCGGGGTACTCAGGAGAAATTGCACAATTTTTGGGGTCCATTTTTCCTGTTACCTTTGTGAAAATAAAACATTTGGGGCCTAAAGATCATTTTTGTGGAAAAAATTTGATTTCTTATTCTCATGGCTCTATGTTATAAACTTCTGTGAAGCATCTGAGGGTTCAAGGTGCTCACCACTAGAAATGAGCGAATATTTCAATGTTCTGTTCGGATTACGATTGACGATTTTGCAATATTCGCTGATTTATTTGTGGTATATTCGCTGAACATAGCCGAATGCCATTGAAGTCAATGGGAAGCAAAAACAAACACATAAACAATACCTTCAAACGGGCCCAAAAGCTGTCAAAACACATCACATTAAGGGCAGGAAAGTGGCCTCAATTCACCCACAGTACAAATTTTAGAATGGCACGGCAATCAGCCATGCATGAGGTGTCAGGGTCTGGGCCAGCATTTACAGCTTTCAATTGAACTTCAAATTAAGATGAGGTGGGTGAGGCATCAATGTAGGCCTGCTGTGCTAGGAGCCCTGATACCACATGCAAAAGCTCAACCTGCTTTGATGCTCAGCCACACTCAGGTGGCACAAATATCAGTTTCGTAGACTACTATTGTCAGAAAAATGTAAGGATAGTAACATGGGTAGTTGACTAAAATGAAGTTGGGCCTGACGGTCTTGGAGGCTTACTGCTACTGGCAACACACATGAAGGAGACCCAACCAGGAGTCTACACATTTCCAAAAATTAGTGGCAGACACCAATAAAGTGGCATCAATTTCACCAGAGTAGAAATAGTACAATAGGGACCGACACCTGTAACACTACAGCCAACCCAGCAGATGGAGACCCAATCATGAGTGTCCACATTTCTAAAAATTAGTGGCAGACACCACCAAGGTGGCATCAATTTCACCAGAGAAGAAATAGTATAATAGGGACCGACAGGTCTTCCGCTACAGCCAACCCAGCAAATGTAGACCAACCATGACTGTTAACATTTCCACAAATTTGTGTTAACATCTGCAGCAGCAACAGCAGGCACAGAAGCTACACTAAAGATATCACAGAGTGCAGTTACGAGATATTAATGCAGCACACTAAAGAATGCAACATTGCCTAGTCTGTACAGTCTGCCGATTGGGGTGAAAAAGGCTTTGAGATCCATGTCTTGCCCTTCTTGATGAAAGTTAGGCGGGCCACACTTTCAGGGGACAGCAGGATACGCTTAACCGTTAGGATACCACCAGCAGGGGTGAAGACACGTTCTAAGAGAACGCTGGCTTCCGGGCAAGCTAAAACCTCCAAGGAGTGTGAGGTGAGCTCAGACCACTCATCCATTTTGGAACACCAAAATGTGAAAGGGTCCAAATCCTTCCTGATGGTATTGATATTCAGTTCTAGATACTCCTGCACCATCATCTCCATTTGTTCACCACGTGTAAGACTTGGACTCTGTTGTGCTGGTGCACGAGCTGGTCTAAAAATAGTGTCAAAGGACTCAAAGAAATTGTTTTTACACTTACACTACTGCAGCTGCTGCTGTAGCTGCTAATGTTTTGGCGTTGACTAATTGACGTTCCATAGGTTGGAAGTCTAGAGCTGCGATGGTGAACTGTGTGCCTCACTGCTGTCTTGGGGAAAACCTCCATAACCCAGCCTATTTTGACCTTAATGACCTGGCCATTTTTTGCAATTCTGACCAGTGTCCCTTTATGAGGTAATAACTCAGGAACGCTTCAACGGATCCTAGCGATTCTGAGATTGTTTTTTTCGTGACATGTTGGTCTTCATGTTAGTGGTAAATTTAGGTCAATAATTTTTGCATTTATTTGTGAAAAAATCAGAATTTTGGTGAAAAGTTTGAAAATTTCGCAATTTTCAAATTTTGAATTTTTATTCTGTTAAACCAGAGAATTATGTGACGCAAAATAGTTAATAAATAACATTTTCCACATGTTTACTTTACATCAGCACAATTTTGGAAACAAAATTTTTTTTTGTTAGGAAGTTATAAGGGTTAAAAGTTGACCAGCGATTTCTCATTTTTAGAACAAAATTTACAAAACCATTTTTTTAGGGATCACCTAACATTTGAAGTGAGTTTGAGGGGTCTATATGGCTGAAAATAACAAAAGTGACACCATTCCAAAAACTGCACCCTCAAGCTGATCAAAACCACATTCAAGAAGTTTATTAACCCTTCAGGTGCTTCACAGGAGCTGAAGCAACGTGGAAGAAAAAATGAACATTTAACTTTTTAGTCACAAAAATTATCTTTTACAAACAGTTTTTTTATTTTTACACGGGTAAAAGGAGAAAATGAACAGATAAAGTTGTTTTGCAATTTCTTGTGAGTACACCGATACCCCATATGTGGGGGAAAACCACTGTCTTGGCGCACGGCAGGACTCGGAAGGGAAGGAGCGCCAATTGACTTTTTCAAACCAAAATAGGCTGGAATTGAGATTGGATGCCATGTTTCATTTGGAAAGCCCCTGATGTGCCTAAACAGTGGAAACCCCCCACAAGTGACACCATTTTGGAAACTAGACCCCCTAAGGAACTTATCTAGATCTGTTGTGAGCACTTTGAACCACCAAGTGTTTCACTAAAGTTTATAATGCCTGGGTGTGAAAAAAAATCCACAAAAATGATATTTTAGTCCCCAATTTTTGATTTTTCCCAAGGAAATTGGACCCCAAAAGTTGTTGTCCAATTTGTGCTGAGTACGCTGATACCCCATATGTGGGGGGGAACTTTGGGCGCATGGTAGGGCCCGGAAAGGAAGTAATGACGTTTTGGAATGCAGACTTTTATGGATGTCATGTTCAGTTTGCAGAGCCCCTGATGTGCCTAAACAGTGGAAACCCCCCACAAGTGACACCATTTTGGAAACTAGACCCCTAAGGAACTTATCTAGATCTGTAGTGAGCACTTTGAACCCCCAAGTGCTTCACACAAGTTTATAACGTAGAGCCGTAAAATTAAAAAATCATATTTTTTCCACAAAATTTATCTTTTCACCCCAATTTTTATTTTCCCAAGGGTAACAAAACCCCAAAAGTTATTGTGCAATTTGTCCTGAGTACGCTGATATCCCATATGTGGGGGTAAACCACTGTTTGGGTGCATGGCAGAGCTTGGAAGGGAAGGAGCGACATTTGACTTTTTCAACGCAGAATTGGCTGGATGCCATGTCGCGTTTGGAGAGCCCCTGATGTGCCTAAACAGTGGAAAAATCCCACAAATGACACCATTTTAGAAACTAGACCCCCCAAGGAACTTATCTAGGTGTGTAGTGAGAACTTTGAACCCCCAGGTGTTTCACTAAAGTTTATAACGCCCGAGCGTGAAAATAAAAAAATCATATTTTTTCCACAAACATGATCTTTCAGTCCCCTATTTTTTAATTTCCCAAGGATAACAGGAGAAATTGGACCCCAAAAGTTGTTGACCAATTTTTCCTGAGTACGCTGATACCTCATATGTGGGAGAAAACTACTGTGTGAGCACATGTCGGGGCTTGGAAGAGAAATAGTGACGTTTTGTAAAGCAGACTTTCATGGAATGGTCTGTGGGTGTCATGTCGCGTTTGGAGAGTCCTTGATGTGCCTAAACAGTGGAAACCCCCTACAAATGACCCCATTTTGGAAACTAGACCCCCAAAGGAACTTATCTAGATGTGTGGAGAGCACTTTGAACCCCCAAGTGCTTCACAGAAGTTTATAACGCAGAGCCGTGAAAAAAAAAATAATTTTTTTTCCTCAAAAAATAATTTTTTAGCCCACATTTTATTTTCCCAAGGGTAAAAGGAGAAATTGGACCCCAAAAGTTGTTGTTCAATTTTTCCTGAGTATGCTGATACCCCATATGTTGGGGTAAACCACTGTTTGGGCACACATCGGGCTTGGAAGGGAGGGAGCACCGTTTGACTTTTTGAACGCAAAATTAGCTGGAATCAATGGTGGCGCCATGTTGCGTTTGGAGACCCCCTGATGTGCCCAAACAGTGGAAACCCCCCAATTCTAACTCCAACCCTAACCCCAACACACCCCTAATCCCAACCCTAGCCATAACCCTAACCCCAACACACCCCTAATCTCAACCCTAACCATAACCATAACCACAAACCTAACCCTAATTCCAACCCTAACCCCAACACACCCCTAACCCTAATCTTAACCATAATCCCAACCCTAACCCTAATCCCAACCCTTACCCTAATTCCAACCCTAGCCTAATTCTAACCCTAATTCTAACCCTAACCCTAACAGAAAAATAAATATAAAAAATATTTTCATTATTTTATTATTTGTCCCTACCTATGGGTGTGATAAAGGGGGGTTATTTACTATTTTTATTATTTTGATCACTGTGATAGGGTTTAACCAGCCCGGGTGGCAAATGTCACTCGGCCCATCCAGCCCCTGATCATCAAGATAAGCAGTGTTCCCTGCTCACCTAAGCTTTCTATGAGCGAACACCTGCCAAATGCATGGCTTGCCAGGAGACCCCACTTCATCCCTATCTTCCCCGCAGAACCAACGCTCCCGTATCTCTGCCATTGCTAATGTAACAACAATATAACTGGTGGAGAAAATTTTAACTTGATTGATTTGTGTCTTTTTTGAACCTATGTAACTGCAACTAACTGAGACAGCAGCAACAACTGTAATATATTTGACATAATGGGCAAGATGTTTTCTATGCCTCTGTGCCACCCTGAAGCTCTTCAGCAAATAGATGCTATAGCTGAACAGCCAGGTTCAGTCATACTTACATGGTGTTCTTTCTTTAGCATATACATTAAATCACAATCCCATAGACTGCCCAGGTCCTCTGGGACAACACAGATGCCATCTCTCGCAGGAGCTAGCAATCTGGAGGCTTGCTTCCTCCACACATGGACAGAGAAAAAAAAATGGCTGAACAGTTAACTCCCCTCCAGCCACACCATGGAGGTGGAGATATGGTGGGTAGGCATCCCGCCAATCTCTGACCTACCCACTATGAAAGCCATGCCCATATAGCAACTGGATTGCTCTCTGCACATATCATGCTGGAGAAAACACTTATGGCTTTCACATCACACAGGACAGCAATCTTTGTGATACATATCTCCCCACATGTATGACACCAGTGACCCTGTCATATATTCCCCCCCTCTGCCAAAAGTCGGGGGCTTTGGCACCTTTGGACACCAAACAGAGAATTCGGGAGAGGGCATCTGCACTCACGTGTATCTTCCCGAGCCTGTGTTCTACGTGGAACCTGAAATCCTGGGAGCCTAAGAACCACCTAGTCACCAGGGCATTCTGATCCTGTTTCTCCCTTAACCATCTCAGAGGGGCATGATAGGACATGAGTTTGAACCTCCGGCCTAGTAGATAATACCTCAATGTATCCACTGCCCATTTTATGGCCAGACACTCCTTTTCCACAATGGCGTAATTTTTCTCGCATGACGAGAGCTTCCGGCTCAGATACAGGATGGGATGTTCTTCTCCATTTACCTCCTGAGACAGCATGGCTCCCAAACCGACATCTTAGGCATCTGTTTGGATCACAAACTCCTTGATAAAGTCTGGTGCAGCCAGAACCGGATGTTTATGAAATGTACAGACTGGACGGTAGTCATGGCCACGGACACTAGGATATCGGTGTCCTGACCGTCCCCTACAGAAACACAAAGTCCAGTACTGTGCATACCTGCATCTCTGGGTTCAGGTCCCTCTGGGCACTTGTCAGTCAATGAAGATTCCTTCCCACAGTGACCCCATCAAATGAGACATAGTCCTTTGCAACTGGAACGGTTTCTTTACTACAAACTTTGCACAGCATATCCACAGTGGTTACATTTCTGGTTAAAGATGCTTCCATACAGCATTCTTCAACTTTCCCTATGCCACTGACACTTCCTTGCAGTACGCGCCCAGATCAGACCGTCTTAGACTGCGTCTCAGCTTCCTCCTGGCTCAACTTCGCCACCATGGCAACTCCCTCTGCATGCTACGCCCCAGGGTAGAGATCAACAGTCACAAGACTAGGCTGCCTCGGACAAAGCATCTGACCCGTCCGCACTGTTCCTTGTGTAGCTTCAGCGTTCCTCTCTTCCTTACTCACTGCATCTGAGCGTTTCTCGCTCCGTTCAACTGCAGACCTCTGGGCATCCGCCTAGACCAACATCTCCCACAACTTCTGCATTCTTCTGTCCCAATGTTCTTACGTTCTGAAATTGTGGATACCTGGGACTAACACTTGCTGAAACGTTGCGGTGCTATCGAGACGTCCTGGGCCTAGAGCCCATGTGGACACTGAGGGCGCCCTGGTCCTGTCTGACTAAACTTCCCTAAACCTCGCAGCTTAACACCCGACAGCCCCTCCTATGTTATCCTCTTATTGTCTAACTAAGATCTACACTAATACAGGTCACTAGTATGCCCCATCTAGTGGCCCCAAATGAAACTACACCCACCCGAACTATAAACACTAAAGTATCCCCCTCTAGTGTCCGGCAGGTGTACTAAAAACTGTCCCTAGCATAAAATACAGTTTTTATAATACAACATACATAAAATGGTAACACAGGAAAAAGTGTGGCAATTAGTGTTGAGCATTCCGATACCGCAAGTATCGGGTATCGGCCGATATTCGCTGTATCGGAATTCCGATACTTACTTTCGATATTTTTCCTATATCGTATACCGGAATCGGAAGTTCCCATAATTCTTTGAGAGGCAATGTGATTTTAGTCAGCCAATGAGGAATCTTATGAAGTGTGGGCACATCCTGTAATGCTGCGGTCATCTTAACTAATGGCATGGCTGTGATTGGCTGCTGAAATGATGTCAGAATGCACTATAAAAGGCGCCGCCTCCATTTTAGCGTCACTGTGCTGTGAACTCAGTTAGGGACAGAACGCTGCTGTGCTGACTCTGAGGGACAGTTAGACATTGCGATTTTGTGTACTCTACTGTGCTTTAGGCAGGCTAGTTTACCAACCACTGTGTAAAGCTTCCTTTTGCCAGTGTTGTTTTAACAGCTCTGTGCAAGGTGTGTGTGAGAGTGCAGGTGACGCTGCAGTTTGCTCTGCATCCACCGCTGTTTGTAGGCATCTGCACGTGTCACTCACTGACTCTTTTTTTTATTTGATTTTGTGGAATTGGTGCAGCTCCATTATATTTGAAAAAAATCTAATCTATTAGTGTGACGCGCTTCCATCCGTTTACAATACATTGGTTGCAAACACTATAGAAGTAGACAAAGGGGCCTTTCACAGCTACTGAACAGTTGTGTTTCAGTGTTCACTGTAGTCTGTGAGCTTTTCATTTTTTGAGTGCAGATTACGATCCAGTTAGTACTTTAACCACTGCTGGTTGTAGTCTGCTGAGCGTGTGTCACTGCCTCATCCTTCACATTTTTCTCTAATTGGTGCTGCTCCATTATATTTGAAAAAAATCTAATCTATTAGTGTGACGCGCTTCCATCCGTATACAATACATTGGTTGCAAACACTATAGAAGTAGACAAAGGGGCCTTTCACAGCTACTGAACAGTTGTGTTTCAGTGTTCACTGTAGTCTGTGAGCTTTTCATTTTTTGAGTGCAGATTACGCTCCAGTTAGTTCTTCAACCACTGCTGGTTGTAGTCTGCTGAGCGTGTGTCACTGCCTCATCCTTCACATTTTTCTCTAATTGGTGCTGCTCCATTATATTTGAAAAAAATCTAATCTATTAGTGTGACGCGCTTCCATCCGTATACAATACATTGGTTGCAAACACTATAGAAGTAGACAAAGGGGCCTTTCACAGCTACTGAACAGTTGTGTTTCAGTGTTCACTGTAGTCTGTGAGCTTTTCATTTTTTGAGTGCAGATTACGCTCCAGTTAGTTCTTCAACCACTGCTGGTTGTAGTCTGCTGAGCGTGTGTCACTGCCTCATCCTTCACATTTTTCTCTAATTGGTGCTGCTCCATTATATTTGAAAAAAATCTAATCTATTAGTGTGACGCGCTTCCATCCGTATACAATACATTGGTTGCAAACACTATAGAAGTAGACAAAGGGGCCTTTCACAGCTACTGAACAGTTGTGTTTCAGTGTTCACTGTAGTCTGTGAGCTTTTCATTTTTTGAGTGCAGATTACGCTCCAGTTAGTTCTTCAACCACTGCTGGTTGTAGTCTGCTGAGCGTGTGTCACTGCCTCATCCTTCACATTTTTCTCTAATTGGTGCTGCTTCATTATATTTGAAAAAAATCTAATCTATTAGTGTGACGCGCTTCCATCCGTATACAATACATTGGTTGCAAACACTATAGAAGTACACAAAGGGGCCTTTCACAGCTACTGAACAGTTGTCTGCAGTGTTCACTGCAGTCACTGAGGAATAACCACACTTAGGCCTTATAACTTTTCTGACTTTCTTTATCAATCTACCAAGATGAAGAAGGCAGGGAGTAAGGCACGTGGTCGTGGCCGTGGAGTTTCAGCAGGGAGAGGACGTGGGGATTCTGTGGCTGCTGCCGCACCCAGTGACACAGCATCCACCAGTTTTCCCCGTGAGCGTTCCTTTATGCGCACTTTTGTAGGAGCTCAGCGTACCCCCCTGCTGCGGGAAGAACAAATTGAAGCCGTTGTTGGTTGGATGGCAGTCAATGCATCGACTTCAATTGCTTCCACCTCCTCTCAGGACCACAGCACTGTTGAACAACCATCTGTCTCTTCACCGCCTGCCAAATTGCCCAGGCAGTCAGAGAGTTCTGAACTGGAGCCAGCTGAGTCTCTGCTTCTGTTCTCAGAATCTGTTGGCTTGCAAACAGGGGCCCAGCCAAGCAGCATTCTGGAATGTGAAGAAGAGGCAGTATACAGTGATGCGCAACAGATGTGTCTCTCTGAATGTGAAGAGGCGGGTGAGCCAGTGCCGATGGTCAGCACACCGCAGAACGCATCTGATGATGATGAGACTCAGGTGCCATTTTCTGTTGAGCAAGGTGCTGGCCAGACCACCCAACAGCAGCAGGTGTTGGAAGAGGGTAGTGGAGATGATGAGGTCCAAGACCCAACATGGCGTGAGGAACAGGAAGGTGGTGGTAGCAGCTCTGAGGAAGAGATTGCCCCAACGGTCCAAACAGTAGGGAGAGGTAGGCTGCAGACTCGGTTGCCTGTAGCCTCCAGTTTGGCACCCGTTCGTAGCAGTTCTCTTCCAACAGCCAAACCGGGCGCTCCCAGGACTTGCACTGCGTGGTCCTTTTTTGACACACTTGCAGATGATATTTGCTATGTCAAATGCAAGCTGTGTAATCAAAAAGTTAAAAGAGGTAAAAATATCAGTAACCTCAATACCACAAATATGTGGAAACATGTACGGACAAAGCACGTGGTTGAGTTACAAAGGCATACTGGAGATGTAGGCCAACCTACAGCAGCACCTACATCTTCAGCTCGTGTTGGAGCCTCTTCCTCCAGCTCACACACAGCTGGTTCGGCTTCCTCACAGGATCGCCATGGAAGAACCTCTGTCACTGTTGTCCAGAGACCCAGTGTTATTCCACCCACAGCTGCAAGTTCCCTGTCATCCTCACACTCCCAGGCCACAAAACAGCCATCGGTAGCATAGGAATGGGATAAAAGACAGCCATACTCGGCAAAACATCCACGAGCACAGGCTCTGAATGCTGGCATTGCAAAACTCCTGTCCCTTGAAATGCTGTCATTCAGGCTGGTGGAGACTGACAGTTTCCGTAACTTTATGGCATTGGCAGTCCCACAATACAATGTGCCCAGCCGATTTTATTTCAGCAGGCAAGCCGTCCCTGGTCTGCAAAAGCATGTCGAGGGAAAAATTAAACATGCGCTACTAAACGCCGTCAGTAGCAAGGTCCACCTGACCACCGATGCGTGGACCAGTACCCATGGCCAGGGACGATACCTTTCCCTCACTGCCCATTGGGTCAATGTTGTGGAGCCGGGTACAGATCTTGCGAGTGGCGCTGTACGTGTTCTGCCAACTCCAAGGATTGCAGGAATCAAGTCTGTCCACATTGACTCCTCCTCCTACTCCAGTTCCTCAGAATCATCGCTGCAGGAGCCGTCACGGTCTACCTCCACATGGACCCGTGAACGCTTACCTGATGCGACCGATATGAGCACAGCCGTGGCCAAACGTCAACAGGCCGTCCTGAAATTAATTTACATGGGGAATCGAAGCCACACAGCGCAGGAGCTCTGGAATGCCATCAAGCAGGAGAGAGACGTGTGGTTTTTGCCAGCGAATCTCCAGCCAGGCTTGGTAGTGTGTGACAATGGCCGAAATCTGGTGGCAGCTCTGGGCCTTGGCAACCTCACTCACATACCATGTCTGGCACATGTGCTCAACTTGGTCGTGCAGAGTTTTTTGAGGGACTATCCGGATCTTGATGCACTGCTGCACAAGGTCCGCCTAGAGTGCGCTCACTTGCGACGTTCCAGCATGGCCAGATCGCGCATTGCAGCTCTGCAACGCAGATTTCGCCTTCCTGAACATCGCATCATATGTGACGTACCCACCAGGTGGAATTCCACGTTACATATGTTGGAGCGGTTGTGTGAGCAGCAGCCAGCAGTAATGGAGTATCAGCTGCATCAGGCGCAATCAACTCGCAATTTGCGTCGTTCACACTTCACCACTACTGAGTGGGCCTCTATGAAGGACATCTGCCACGTTTTGCGTGCATTTGATGAGTCAACGCGGATGGCGAGTGCAGATGATGCACTAGTCAGCCTGACTGTCCCCCTTATCTGCCTGCTTCAAAAAACACTGCAAGCAATAAGGGATGAGGTTTTGGAAGAGGTGGAGGATGAGGAATCACAAATTCCATCACCTTCTGGACAGTCAGCGCAACGTGGTTCCTCACAAAGGGCTGGGCAGTGTTCACTTTGTGAGGAGGATGAGGAGGAGTCAATGGAGGAGGAAGATATCGCTCCAGAGGGAGGTACACAACGCTCTAGTCAGTATGTAGAGCGAGGGTGGGGTGATGCAGAGCAGGCAGAGATGACGCCTCTTGCAGGGGACAGCGTTTCTTGGCCAGTTGGGAGTCTGCAGCACATGGTTGATTTCATGCTGCAGTGCCTGAGAAACGACCGCCGCATCGCCCACATTCTCACCACGTCTGATTATTGGGTGTACACCCTCCTAGACCCTCGCTACCGGGACAACTTACAAAGCCTCATCACACCGTTGAACTGGGAGCGTAAAATGCGGGAGTACCAAGACACACTAGTGCAATCCATAATGTTCTCCATTCCAGCCGAGAGCACTGCTACTGCTTTACAAAGCAGCTCTGTGCGTCGAGGCAGTGGAGACAGCTCTGCAACAAGAGGGAGCACAAGCAGCGCATCTGTACAGGGCAAGACCAGTATGTTCCAAATGTGGCAAAGTTTTGTGGCAGCGCCACCAATGTCTACACCATCCGAGACGGCTCCAGTCAGCAGGAGGCAACGTTTCCGTAAGATGGTGACAGACTACATGTCTTTCCCTCTCAGTGTACTCCCAGATGGCTCTTCCCCATTCAAGTTTTGGGTCTCTAAGCTGGATACATGGCCAGAGTTTAGCCAGTATGCATTGGAGGTGCTGGCTTGCCCTGCTGCCAGTGTATTATCGGAGCGCGTCTTTAGTGCAGCAGGTGGTGTACTAACAGACCGTCGAATGCGACTATCCTCCGATAATGTAGACGGCTTACTTTTCTGAAAATGAACAAGGCATGGATCTCGCCAGAATTTGTCTGTCCGTTTTCAGATTAAATAACTGGTTCGCAACGTTATCCATGTCTCCTGTTATGTTCATCTTTCTACCACCTGAACTCTACTCCCTGTGCTACAACACTGCCAGTTGCTGCTCAGAAGTGTCGTGTCCACAGACCAATACACAAGCTATAGTGTTAGTGGGGTTCAGTAACGCCAGCTGTTCCCCTGCTGTGTGTCCGGCAACAAGTCTCCTGTTCCCTACACATGCACAGAAAAACCCATGTCGAACATGCTCCAAATAGGGAAGAGCCGTCACCCTGATTGTTATGCTTAAAACAGGAAATTGTGAAGTTTTCCAGGCCTAGAATGATAAATTTTTATGACAAATATGGACAAATAATAATTTGTCATCACAGCGCATATCTGCACATGTCTATTAGAAATGGTAACAAAAACTAAAACATAGTCTTCACTTTTTGAAATTAATGCATAAAAGTACATTTCATTTCATACTTATCAATTAATGCTTTTTAAGGAACTTTATCTGTACCTGTAAGATAATGCAGTCAATGGATGTACGAATCATAAAATCCTCATCATCATCATCACAAGTTTTATTTATGACAGACATTATAAAATACACATACTGATGCCAACTGTAACTTCACACACCATATATGAAATGGCCAGCATCTAAACCTGGTAATAATGTGCAATAATAAATTATTACATCTAGAAAGTGCATCAGCATACTGACAATAGGTAGTACTAGTTATACCTGCAAGTGCTGTTGAAACAACCACAACAGATATAAATTAATAATGGTATATAGGTATCACAGTGCATAGTTACTCATGGACAATGTCGATGTAATACTGTACCTCAATAAAGTCTGCGTCAACCATTATGCTTGTTAGTCTTGTACATTGTTAAAGAGGGAACGGTCTTTTTTTGTTGGTCATAGGTGGAGTATTAAGGGTATGCCACACTAAACAATATCGCTAACGGGATCGCTAAAAAACGTCACTATTTAGCGATCCTGTTAGCGATGTTGTTCAGTGCGGCAGCTGCCAGCGACGAGCTTCCTGCTGTGATCTCGCTCGTCGCTGGAATCGTTCCGGACCCTATTTTCTCGTCGGCGCTCCCGCTGGGTAAGTATCTTATCGCTGTGTGGCACCTTTTCTTAGCGATTTAGCGGTACTTTTGTACCGCTAAAGTCGTTAAGAAGATCGCTAACGGCGATAGCGTCGTTAACTATATCGCTAAATGCGGCAGCATTTAGCGATATAGAAACAATCCCGCTAGCGATCTCATTAGTATGCAACGCTAACGAGATCGCTAGCGGGATAGCTTAGTGTGGCAGTACCCTTAGACAGTAAATGATTACTGCTGTCGTATTTTTGGCGTCCCTAGGGCGCAATAACGCTGCGTAACGTCACATTTTATAGAGTCATCTAATTGACACACGCTACCATACCCTACGCGTGACAGTAGGAAGATAGTGTTGACGGATAAAGCCTTGCGCAACCAGACATGCTTTTACCCTCTTCAACACTGTCCAAGCAAAAAATGCATGATTGCAGCCGCAGACTTTATTGACGTACAGTATAACATCGCCATTACCCATCAGAGGCTGTCCACTGTCTGATACAGACATAGAATATACCTTTGCTATCCGTAGCCTTTCTTTCACCTACACTTGCAGGCACACACTTAAATTGTGACAATGCATTATGTTTTTTTAAATGGTTATTTTTTATCGTACATTATTGTGTCATCACATTGATGAGTCCATGCTGGACATGTCATACATGCTGTACAAAGTAACGATTTTATTAACTTAAATAATTGAAATGTCTGTGACTGTCACATCTAAATTGCAATGATGATGATGATGAGTGACAATTACAAAATCCATTGTCTTCACTATGTTATGGTTTAACATAGCGTTCCTTAAGCATTATTCATAAATACAAAAATGGACTTTTATTGTTAAATTTACAACACTATATTTTGTAACCAATTTTTTGGGTGGTGTGTTGTTCCATTTCTTGTTGGCATGTGCATATATGCGTTTATATTTGCAGTGTCTTTATTTTTATTCTTGAAGTTAGGAAACATGTGTATCTTCGTACCGTGTTAGCCATTAGATAGAAAAATATTTAGCCTTGAGAGTCCACAGTGGATGATACCTTTGAATGGATAACTGAAAAGATGGTAACAAATTGCAAGCTTTCGAGGCTACTCACGTCTCTTCATCAGGCAAAGACTAAAACAAAAAATGAAGCATCACATATTTCTATACACAACAGGACACAGGAATAGTGCAATAGGTAAGACAAGTAAGTGACGTGTAGCAGAACTGTCATTATCACAGAGGGATGAACATAAATATTGGAACAGTTCCTAGATAAGGATAGAAAGTTTTATTGCCCTCTGATTAGGGTGTGGTTTTGTGTTTTCATGCCCCTGGAAGGGCAGAGACGCAGATTCCTTAATTGATATAGAATGACATAAATCCGTGTGATCTATTCATTCCATCACTAACAGTGTCAAAGGTCATGATGAGCTTATATTCTGAAACCTTTGTATCTTTGTCATATTTGAAGTTATATTTTATACCAGTAATTCCATATCCATCATGCTATGACCGGGCATACAAAAGTGTTTTGCCACAGGTAAATCCATTATTTTTTGACTTATCGTGTGGCGCTGATAATTCATCCTTGTTCTCATTTTTTGGCCGGTCTCCCCTCACTTGTCCCTCCCTCACTTGTCTTACCTATTCCTGTGTCCTGTTGTGTGTAGAAATATGTGATTCTTCTTTTTTTTTTTAGTCTTAGCCTGATGAAGAGACCTGAGTAGTCTCGAAAGCTTTGAATTTGTTACCATATTTTCAGTTAGCCATTAAACGGTATCAACCACAGAGGACTCTCAAGTATAAATATTTTTCTATTCTTGGAATTGAAATTCATCATTTTATTGTCCTAGTAAAACTTCATTTATTCTTGTTTGAAGTACATACATTTGCAATGGCCACGTAACAAGGCAATAACTCAATATTTTGTGCCTACACCCTCCTTGACCCTGGGCTTCAACAGCGCCAGTTGCTGCTCAGAAGTGTTAGATGCACAGATGAAAACAATCGCTGATGTGTTTGTGGGGTTCAGTAACGCCTGCTGTTCCCCTGCTGTGTGTCTGGCAAAAATTACTGCTGCTAACTACAACTTCAACTTCAAACGTCTCATACTAGGCCTCTGCCTACACCCTCCTTGACCCTGGGCTTCAACAGGCCAGTTGCTGCTCAGAAGTGTTAGATGCACAGATGAAAACAATCGCTGATGTGTTTGTGGGGTTCAGTAACGCCTGCTGTTCCCCTGCTGTGTGTCTGGCAAAAATTACTGCTGCTAACTACAACTTCAACTTCAAACGTCTCATACTAGGCCTCTGCCTACACCCTCCTTGACCCTGGGCTTCAACAGCGCCAGTTGCTGCTCAGAAGTGTTAGATGCACAGATGAAAACAATCGCTGATGTGTTTGTGGGGTTCAGTAACGCCTGCTGTTCCCCTGCTGTGTGTCTGGCAAAAATTACTGCTGCTAACTACAACTTCAACTTCAAACGTCTCATACTAGGCCTCTGCCTACACCCTCCTTGACCCTGGGCTTCAACAGCGCCAGTTGCTGCTCAGAAATGTTAGATGCACAGATGAAAACAATCGCTGATGTGTTTGTGGGGTTCAGTAACGCCTGCTGTTCCCTGCTGTGTGTCCTGGCAAAAATTACTGCTGCTAACTACAACTTCAACTTCAAACGTCTCATACTAGCTCTGCCTACACCTCCTTGACCCTGGGCTTCAACAGCGCCAGTTGCTGCTCAGAAGTGTTAGATGCACAGATGAAAACAATCGCTGATGTGTTTGTGGGGTTCAGTAACGCCTGCTGTTCCCCTGCTGTGTGTCTGGCAAAAATTACTGCTGCTACTACAACTTCAACTTCAAACGTCTCATACTAGGCCTCTGCCTACACCCTCCTTGACCCTGGGCTTCAACAGCGCCAGTTGCTGCTCAGAAGTGTTAGATGCACAGATGAAAACAATCGCTGATGTGTTTGTGGGGTTCAGTAACGCCTGCTGTTCCCCTGCTGTGTGTCTGGCAAAAATTATGCTGCTAACTACAACTTCAACTTCAAACGTCTCATACTAGGTCTCTGCCTACACCCTCCTTGACCCTGGGCTTCAACAGCGCCAGTTGCTGCTCAGAAGTGTTAGATGCACAGATGAAAACAATCGCTGATGTGTTTGTGGGGTTCAGTAACGCCTGCTGTTCCCCTGCTGTGTGTCCGGCAAAAAGTCCTGCTGCCTCCACCATGTTCTCTTCTCATCCCTGGGCTACAACACCGCCAGTTGTTGCTCGGAAGTGCTGTTAGCACAGTTACACTTGCTCCTGTGTTACTGGGGTTCAGTAATGTCAGCTGTTCCCCTGCTGTGTGTACGGCAAAAAGTCCTGCTGCCTCCACCTGTTCTCTTCTCATCCCTGGGCTACAACACCGCCAGTTGTTGCTCGGAAGTGCTGTTAGCACAGTCTACACTTGCTCCTGTGTTACTGGGGTTCAGTAATGTCAGCTGTTCCCCTGCTGTGTGAACGGCAAAAAGTCCTGCTGCCTCCACCATGTTCTCTTCTCATCCCTGGGCTACAACACCGCAGTTGTTGCTCAGAAGTGCTGTTAGCACAGTGAACACTTGCTCCTGTGTTACTGGGGTTCAGTAATGTCAGCTGTTCCCCTGCTGTGTGAACGGCAAAAAGTCCTGCTGCCTCCACCATGTTCTCTTCTCATCCCTGGGCTACAACACCGCCAGTTGTTGCTCGGAAGTGCTGTTAGCACAGTGAACACTTGCTCCTGTGTTACTGGGGTTCAGTAATGTCAGCTGTTCCCCTGCTGTGTGAACGGCAAAAAGTCCTGCTGCCTCCACCATGTTCTCTTCTCATCCCTGGGCTACAACACCGCCAGTTGTTGCTCGGAAGTGCTGTTAGCACAGTCTACACTTGCTCCTGTGTTACTGGGGTTCAGTAATGTCAGCTGTTCCCCTGCTGTGTGTACGGCAAAAAGTCCTGCTGCCTCCACCCTGTTCTCTTCTCATCCCTGGGCTACAACACCGCCAGTTGTTGCTCGGAAGTGCTGTTAGCACAGTCTACACTTGCTCCTGTGTTCTGGGGTTCAGTAATGTCAGCTGTTCCCCTGCTGTATGAACGTCAAAAAGTCCTGCTGCCTCCACCTGTTCTCTTCTCATCCCTGGGCTACAACACCGCCAGTTGTTGCTCGGAAGTGCTGTTAGCACAGTCTACACTTGCTCCTGTGTTACTGGGGTTCAGTAATGTCAGCTGTTCCCCTGCTGTGTGTACGGCAAAAAGTCCTGCTGCCTCCACCCTGTTCTCTTCTCATCCCTGGGCTACAACACCGCCAGTTGTTGCTCGGAAGTGCTGTTAGCACAGTCTACACTTGCTCCTGTGTTTCTGGGGTTTCAGTAATGTCAGCTGTTCCCCTGCTGTATGAACTCAAAAAGTCCTGCTGCCTCCACCATGTTCTTTCATCCTGGGCTACAACACGCCAGTTGTTGCTCGGAAGTGCTGTTAGCACAGTCTTACACTTGCTCCTGTGTTACTGGGGTTCAGTAATGTCAGCTGTTCCCTGCTGTGTGAACGTAAAAGTCCTGCTGCCTCCACCATGTTCTCTTCTCATCCCTGGGCTACAACACGCCAGTTGTTGCTCGGAAGTGCTGTTAGCACAGTCCTACACTTGCTCTGTGTTACTGGGTTCAGTAATGTCAGCTGTTCCCTGCTGTGTGAACGGCAAAAGTCCTGCTGCCTTCACCCTGTTCTCTTCTCATCCCTGGGCTACAACACCGCCAGTTGTTGCTCGGAAGTGCTGTTAGCACAGTCTACACTTGCTCCTGTGTTACTGGGGTTCAGTAATGTCAGCTGTTCCCCTGCTGTGTGTACGGCAAAAAGTCCTGCTGCCTCCACCCTGTTGTCTTCTCATCCCTGGGCTTCAACACCGCCAGTTGTTGCTCGGAAGTGTCATTGGCACGGGTACTCACTCCTGCCCAGACTGGTTACAGCACGCCATCTGTTTCCTGTCAGTGTAAACGTCACTTAGCCTCCAATAAGTTGTCCTGTCGTGTTGCGGTCGGGTTAGCCGACTCTATGGTGCTTGGAGTTTAGGTGCTTCCTATGTGTGCTGCGGGATATGCAAATAAAGGCTGTTTCCGTTGTGACAATAGGACAATCACCCACTGTAGTACTGTGGGATTCGGTAACTGCGGCCGGCTCGCGGCCTGTCATCTTAAATTTCCATGGGTACCTTCTGCTACCCGTCCGGGTTCCAGTACCGTCAGCTGGTTCTCCGCAGTGCCTTTGGCCTAGGTGCCTCCATCTCGGTATCCGAGTTCCAGCAATGTCTGCTGGTCCTTGGTAGTGCTTTGGAGCACAGGTACCTCCTGCTTAGTAACCGTGTCCCAGTAACGTCAGCTGGTCCTCGGTTGTGCCATTGGCTCTTTTCCTTCTGCTGCCCCTCCGGGTTCCAGCACAGTCAGCTGGTCCTCGTTACTTGGATTGGCTCTTGTACATTCTGCTACCCATCCGGGTTCCAGTACCGTCAGCTTGTTCTCCGCAGTGCCTTTGGCCTAGGTGCCTCCATCTCGGTATCCGAGTTCCAGCAACGTCTGCTGGTCCTTGGTAGTGCTTTGGAGCACAGGTACCTCCTGCTTAGTAACCGTGTCCCAGTAACGTCAGCTGGTCCTCGGTTGTGCCATTGGCTCTTTTCCTTCTGCTGCCCCTCCGGGTTCCAGCACAGTCAGCTGGTCCTCGTTACTTGGATTGGCTCTTGTACCTTCTGCTACCCATCCGGGTTCCAGTACCGTCAGCTGGTTCTCCGCAGTGCCTTTGGCCTAGGTGCCTCCATCTCGGTATCCGAGTTCCAGCAACGTCTGCTGGTCCTTGGTAGTGCTTTGGAGCACAGGTACCTCCTGCTTAGTAACCGTGTCCCAGTAACGTCAGCTGGTCCTCGGTTGTGCCATTGGCTCTTTTCCTTCTGCTGCCCCTCCGGGTTCCAGCACAGTCAGCTGGTCCTCGTTACTTGCATTGACTCTTGTACCTTCTGCAACATTTACAAATTGAAGATTTTTTCAATGCTTTTTTGGGTAATCACTCTGGATCTCCAACAATGAAGACGACGACCCTGATGACCACCCGAAGAAGATGACGACCACAAGGACGACGAGCATCAAGCCAACCAGCCTAAACACCATCACAAAGAAGAAATAAAAGATTACCAAACAGGACTAAGAAGGTTAAGACAAACTACAAGATACAGAACAAGAGACTTAAGAACAATAAGCAGAAGATCAAAAAGCAGAAGAACATGAAGTATAAAACCAAAATGAAGAGCAAAATATATGCTCTAAATTATAAGCAGAAGAAGACTAAGCAGTGTATGGGGGTGAGTCCGTTCCTCCTCGTGGTGCCCCTGGAAAATGCCTGCTGCTGCAGGCTAAACTGAACACGGACAAATACTGTTGTAATTTAAATCTTTTGTGACAGCAAGAACGGAAGGATGAAAAATTCATACTTTGACAGATTACAAGTACAGGATTCTCTGTCACAAATAAGAATATGATGAAGAAGATGAAGTACAATATGAATAAGAATAATAGTTTAATAAGAAGAATCTGAGTAATGTTAACAAAAAGATGAATAGCAAGAAGTTTAAGAAGAAGATAAAGAAGGTGAAGATGAAGAATAATTTGATGAAAAAGATGATGCTGCTGAAGATTATGAAGGAGAAAGTGTGTGAAAAGTTAAAAAGGTGAAGAGCATGGAAGTTGTGAAATATACATATTTGCCAAAATAGAAAAAACGTTAACAACATTGTCAATTTCTTCGTCAATCCGAACATCTAAAAAAAAAATATTTATGCTATTCCATTTGATTGGGTTAAACATCTATGCCTTTAATGTCTCCTCAACCTTCCACAATACATTGTACATTACTCTTTGTTGTTTTCCTTCATGTACAATTAACCAACAAGGCAAGAATGGGTTTTTTTTAATTCCGATATTTTGTTCCCATAGACTTACATTGGATTTCCGGTATCGGTATCGGGTATCGCCGATATTTTTTGGGTATCGGCGATACCATTCCGATTCCGATACTTTTGGATATCGGAAAGTATCGCTCAACCCTAGTGGCAATACCATTAACTACGCGGGGTAATACATATCTTACATGTAGCAATACCACCGAATATTAACAACATAATCGTAATCAACACATGTAAACATTTATACATTAAGAAACATTGTGGAGCAAAGCAAGGCGATAATCCTATGTCACCCCCTTACATTTACACAGAGCCTGCTTCAGCTCCTGGAATGCCATCTCTGTGTTAGTAGTCCACTAACTACTACTACTACTAGTCGACTTGGTACCTTTAAGAAGATCCGTCAATGGGGTGGCGATTATAGCAAAAATTGGAATGAATCGCCTGTGATAGCCCACAATTCCAAGAAATGCCCTCACTTGCTTCTTGGAAGCAGTTGCAGCCACTTCTGAATCGCCTCGATCTTATTTATCTGTGGTTTAGTTTTACCCCTTCCAATGACATAGCCCTCTTCCTTCCCTATGGCACACTTCTTCGGATTTATTGTGAACCCCGCACTTCTTAAAGCATCCAAAACCAACTGTACCTTTGGCAGATAACTAGCCCAGTCAGGGCTGAAGACCACTATGTCATCCAGGTACACTGCGGAATACTTCTTATGCGGAGCCAGGATCCGATCGATTACCCTCTGGAAGGTGGCAGGGGCGTCCTGCAGACCTAAGGGCATATTGAAAAGGCTGTCTTCTCCTTGACACTCTGGGACATGGGTATCTGCCCTTCATCAGGTCCTGGGTTGTAATGTATCTCGCGGGTCCAAGACTCTCAATGAGTTTGTCAGGCTTCGGTACAAGGACGATGGGACTCAACCATCCACTTTTCGACTCGTCTATCACCCCGAGGTCTAACATCCTCTTCACTAGAGTTGAGCGAAACAGGTCGGTCAAATTCAAAAATCGCCGACTTTCGCCAAAGTCGGGTTTCGTTGGCCGAAACCCGACTACAGCGTGCAGTCGGCCATGCGGTCGGCAAAATGAGTACCAAAGTCGAATTTCCCAGAATGCTTTCAGGCGCCTTTTTTCAGCCAATGAGCAAGGACGTACACTGTGGGCAATGAGATGACATCGGCAGCGTCCACCACCATCTTAGAGAAGGGCATTGCAGTGATTGGCTTGCTTTGGAGGGCGTCATAGTATCTATAAAAGCCCGGACCGCCGACCTCCATTTCACTTCTGTCAATCTTAACAGTAGGGAGAGGTTGCTGACGCTGTTTATAAGTAGGGAGAGCATTAGGGCTGGAAAGAGAAGTTTTTCTGTGCTTGTGCTGATAGCAAATGTGCTGTACAGTTAGTGTGCAGTGACAGGGGAGGATTTTCTTGTGTGCAGCGCGCTGGTTATTAGGCTGTCTGATAGCTGTATTGCTGTGTGTACACTGCTGTGCAGCCTGCTTTTTACACAGCACTAATAATTTTATTCTGCACAGTTACTGACCATTCATTTTTTCCCACACCGTATAGAGCTGTACGCTACTCACACACTACCGTGTACCGGCTGGTATCACGGACAAATACATGCTGACTATCTGTGTGTGACTCCGGAAATATATACGGAGATTGAAATTTTCCCCTACACCGTATACAGCTGTACACTTCTGAGACAGTACCGTATATCTGCTCTTTGTATTACGGTGAAATCCATACTGAGAAAGCGTCTGTGTGTCACTCCGGAAATATATACGGAGATTGAAATTTTTCCCTTCACCGTATACAGCTGTACGCTTCTGAGACAGTACGGTATATCTGCTTTTTGAATTTTTGAATGACAGTGAAATCCATACTGAGAGAGCGTCTGTGTGTGACTCCAGAATTATATATGGAGATTGCAATTTTCCCCTACACCGTATACAGCTGTACACTTCTGAGACAGTACTGTATATCTGCTCTTTGTATTACGGTGAAATCCATACTGAGAAAGCGTCTGTGTGTCACTCCGGAAATATATACAGAGATAGAAATTTTCCTCTACACTGTATACAGCTGTACGCTTCTGAGACAGTACCGTATATCTGTTCCTTGTATTACGGTCAAATCCATATTGAGAGAGCGTCTGTGTGTGACTCCGGAAATATATACAGAGATTTAAATTTTTCCCTACACCGTATACAGATGTACGCTCCTCATACAGTACCATATACTGTATCTGCTTGTATTTTTGGTACATTTTCCCAAACATGAGGAAGTATGGTGGAAGAGGCCGCGGACGTGGGCGGGGGGGCCAACTGGGACTGATGGTGGTGGTGAATCTGCTGGTAGTGCCAAAAGCACAATAGCACCTAAGGCAGGAGGTGTTGAGCCTGCGTCATCGTCTGGCTCCAGAAGGCCTGGAAGGCTCTCTTTTCTGGGAGTAGGTAAACCGCTTTTAAAGCCAGAGCATCAGGAACAGGTTTTGTTTTACATTGCCGAAACAGCCTCGAGCTATATCGCCTCCTCTTCTGAAGTTTCAAAAAATGCAAGCACTGAGTCGTCAGTGCAGGCTCCTGGTCAGGAACAACACCTTTCCTTGTGTCCTTCACCCCACCACAAGTGAAGGATGTGGCAGGCCACACTGCAGATTACTCCCTGAAGCTCTTTTCACATACCATGCCTGGGTTATCAAGTGAAATCCTGAATTCCTCAGTCCAAGATGAATATGACATGGAGTGCACTGATGCACAGCCACTGCTATCTGATTCTGCTGGTACATTCACCCAGAGCACTGCATTGCTCTCGCATTCTACTGAGCCAGAATCTGACCCTGATGAAACACAGGTGTCCCTTCCCGCATACTCTAACACCTTACACGGTGACACAGAGGAAGGTGCAGATGAAATTGAAGAGGAGGCGATGGATGACCCAGTTATTGACCCGGATTGGCATCCATTGGGGGAAGAGGTTGCCGCTGGCAAAAGCTCGGAAGAGGAGGAGGATCCGCAGCAGGCATCAACATCGCAGCTGTGGTTATCTGGCAGGCCCGTAGCAGACCAAAAACGTGTTAAATAACAAAAAGAGTTGCAGTACAGCTTGGCCAGATGGTCAAGCCCTGAAAATGTATCCCATAGTAGAAAGAGTGCAGTGTGTCACTTTTTTTACTAAAATCCTATTGGTGAGGCAAAGGTTATCTGTAAGAAGTGCGGAAGGACCTTTACCCGAGGGAAAAATTTTCGAAGATTGAATACCAGTTGCGTGCTTAGACATTTAAACACCATGCACTTGCAAGCGTGGACGGACTACAAAACCTCAATGGCTTTGAACACCTACATTGCCAAACTGATCTCATTAGAGATGATGCCCTTCCGTTTGGTTGAAAGCGCAGCGTTCGAGAGCTCATGGCCTACACTGTCCCACTCTATGACCTACCCAGTCAGCACTTCTTTTCTAGAAAAGCCATCCCTGCCCTCCACCTGCATTTGAAAGACCGCATTGTCCATGCACTCAAACAATCAGTGAGTGGAAAGGTGCACCTCACAATGGATGCATGGTCCAGTAGGCATGGCCAGGGCCGTTACGTGTCCATCACTGCGCACTGGGTTAATGTGGTGGATGGAGGGTCCACAGGGGACAGCGGCGGTGGGACAGTGCTGCTTAGCCCACGGTATAGGCAACAGTTGGCTGTAGGCATTCGACCCTCCTCCTACAGAAGCAAAAGCTCGTCGACAGAGCGCAGTCGAATGAGCACTCCATCCGCAGCTGCCAGTGTTGCACACGAGGTGTCCCACTATCGAACATCTAGTGGTAAGCGTCAGCAGGCTGTTTTAAAGATAATGTCTTTGGGCAACAACAAACACACCGCGGAGGTACTGGCCGACTACTTGCAGCGAGAAACTAAGTCATGGCTGGGCAGTCTACATCTTGAGCCAGGCAAGGTCGTCAGTGATAACGGCCATAATTTTGTTGCGGCCATAGCACTGGCAAAACTCAGACACATACCTTGCCTGGCTCACACCTTGAACCTGGTGGTGCAGTGCTTCATAAATAATTATCCGGAGTTACCAGCCCTGCTCCATAAGGTGCGAAGACTGTGCTCGCACATCCGTCGCTCGCCCATAGACTCCAGTCGTATGCAGAGGCTGCAGCAATTGCTCCACCTCCCCAAGCACCGACTAATCATAGACATTGCAACAAGGTGGAACTCCACCATGCACATGGCCGAGAGGCTGTGCGAACAGAGGCGGGCTGTAATTCATTTGTGGGAGGATACATGGGCAGGCAGTTTGAGGGCAGACATTGAGTTGTCGGGTGTGCAGTGGTCAAAGCTGAAAGACCTCTGTAAAGTCCTTCAGTGTTTTGAGAAATGCACACAGCTGGTAAGTGCAGACGACACCATCATAAGCATGAGCATCCCACTTATGTGTCTGCTCATGCAAACTTTGACGCACATTAAGGATCAGGCATCTGCAGCGGAGGAGGAGGAGGGAAGCCTTGATGACAGTCAGGTATTGGCTGCTCAGAGAACTGTCCTGGACGAGGTGGAGGAAGAAGAGGAAGAGGAGGAGGAGGATGAGGGGGATGATTATTTTGGGGAGGATGCTTTCAGGGGGCAAGAGAAAATGTTGCCTTGCCAAGGTCAGGTACAGGGTTTATGCATGACTGGAGGGATGTGGATTTGGCAGAAAGTGCTCCTCCACCCACCACTGGCAGTGCATCATTGACACCTGGAACATTGGCCCACATGTGTCATTATGTCTAGCGGATCCTAAAAAGGGACCCCCGCATTGGCAAAATTATGAAGGATGATGACTACTGGTTGGCAGCATCCTCGATCCACGCTATAAAGGCAAATTACAGAACATCATGCCACAGGAGAACCTAGAGCTAATATTGGCGAACAAACAAGCAACTCTGGTAAACCGTTTGTTAGAGGCATTCCCACCACCCAGCAGCGGTGCAGGTTCTACAATGAGCCTTACTGGGCCAAATGGAAGAGGTGTTCATGGTGCACACAGCCAAAATGGCATTGGAGACAGGGGTTTCATGACCATGTTGTGGACTGATTTCTCGAGTAACGCTCACATGACTGGTAATACTGAATCGATTGCAACAGACAGGAGACAACAGTTGTCAACTATGGTTCAAAATTACCTCTCCTCCCCTATCGATGTTCTCCCTCACAGTTCATTCCCCTTTGACTACTGGGCCTGTAAACTGGACACCTGGCCTGAATTGGCACAATATGCCTTACAGGAGCTCGCTTGCCCTGCTGGTAGTGTGCTATCAGAAAGAGTCTTAAGTGCAGCTGGATCAATCCTGACAGAAAGAAGGACACAGCTGTCGACCCAAAATGTAGGTGATCTCACCTTCATTAAAATGAACCATGCCTGGGTTTCAAAGGATTTTGTACCACCTTCCCCTGATGACACATAGGTTGCCAGCAAATGGCTCGCTTTGTCCTCCTCTTCCTCCGACTTCTCCAATTACTCCATTTGCAGCTGCTGAACGTCCAGCCTATACCTCAACATTATGCCAGTTTTTTCCACCTCACTAATTGGGCTGTACCCCCCTCCAGGGCCGGCGTCAGCACATGGCGCACCCGGGCAAGTGCCGGGGCCCTGAGCAGGTGGGGGGGCCTACTAGCCATCAGAGACACCGGCGTACTATGAGGGGCCCTGTGCCAGTTCCCGGCTCCCACGAGTGTGCCCCCCCTGCTTGCTCAGGGCCCCAGCACTTGCAATACTTACCTCTCCCTGCTCCACCGCTGTGACGTCTTCTGCTTTTCCTCACAGTGACATTCAGGTCAGAGAGCGCGATTATGTCACGTCTGTGCGCCCTCTGCCTGAACAGTCACAGTGCAGACAGCTGGAAGATGGCGACGCTGAGGAGTCCAGAGTAGAGCAGTGCCCAGCGAGGAGAGGTATTTCATTTTTTGTAATGGTTGGAGCAATATATGGGGAGCATTATACACTGGAGAATTATATATGGGGCC
Organism: Oophaga sylvatica; assembly: GCA_033576555.1. Taxonomy (NCBI): domain Eukaryota; kingdom Metazoa; phylum Chordata; class Amphibia; order Anura; family Dendrobatidae; genus Oophaga; species Oophaga sylvatica. The sequence goes on along the minus strand of JARQOD010003379.1, from coordinate 14,659 downwards.
CATCATGCACTTGAGCATCATAGATAGGGCCCATTATACACTGGAGCATTATATATGGGACCCATCATACACTGGAGGATCATATGGGGCCCTGTTATGTTTAGGTAGCTGAGGAGAAATAGCAACAACGGTAATACACCAGAGAGGCTGGAACCTATTGGATTGCAGTAACCTGAACTAACCACACAACTAGAGGTAGCCGTGGAGCATTCCTACGTTGATCCTAGACGCTTCGTCACAGCCTGAGAGATAACTACACCTAAAGGCAGAAAGATGAAAGCTATCTGCCCCGGAGCAGATCCACAAAGAAAATAGGAAGCCCCCAAACATGTAATGGCAGTTAGACAAGAAGAAAGCACAGACACAGACAGAAAATAGAATGAGCAAATGCTGGGGCCCAATCTGTCTAGACAGAAAAGTACAGGAAAGAATTCTGACTGCAATCCAAAAAAACCCTAAAAAATACCAACATTTCTGATTGCAAAAAACCTGAGATCACACGATCTCAACCACCTAAATCAGATCTCTGGTGTAACAAAACCAAGCCACAGCCACTGAAAAAACAGGAAAAAGCAAATGAACAAATAACAGTGGCTACAGATAAACCGAGAGGAGCACAGGCCCCAGAAGGGGACCCGGCTGAACTCCAAAAGTGCAGAAAACAATGCAAAAAGCAAGCACAAAAAGAAAAGCAAAAATATCTTATCTGAAAGCAGCAGATGCAGGCAAGACTCCAGCAAACTTCCAAATGAACCAGGAACCACAATTGAGACAAGAACAATTGATCACCGGCAACCATCATGGGAGGGAACCTCCCTTATGTCAGTCCAGTCAGTGATCCCAGATTGCCATTACTCGCTGGAAGGTTCAGTACTGTCTGTAACCAACAGAGGGAGCCTCTGCTCAGAAACCATCTCTAGCACATTCACAGCAGGCATGACTAGATATTCAAAGTGTCCATAGCGTGACCTGAATGCAGTCTTCCATTCATCCCCAGGTCTAATACGGACCAAGTTATAGGCCCCATGGAGATCCAGTTTAGAGAAAATTTTGGCATGCAGCACTCTCTCCAATAACTCAGGGATTAAAGGCAATGGATAACGGTTTCAAATAGTAACCTTATTGAGTTCCCTATAGTCTATGCAGGGTCTCAGAGATCCATCTTTCTTCTTCACAAAGAAGATGGGTGCACTTGCAGGAAGAGTGGCGTATGAAGCCATTGACTAGATTTTCGTCTATGTAGTCCTTCAAAGCCTGTAGCTCGGGCCCCGCCAGGGGGTAGATCTTACCAAAAGGTATCTCTGCTCCAGGCAATAATTCAATTGGACAATCATATGGACGGTGAGGGAGAAGCTGGTCAGCGTTCTTCTTGTCACACACATCCACATAGTCCTGGTATACAGCTGGTAGTTCAGGGACTGACATGGTTCCTTTAGGAACAGAGCAAGCTGAAACTTCTAGACTCATTTGTTTCTCAGGAAAGTGTAGTTCCTTGGTCTCCCAGTTAATCGTAGGGTTCTGAGCCTGCAGCCATGGTAGCCCTAGAATAATGGGAAAGTGGGGAGAAGAGATAAGCATAAAGTACAGTTTCTCTTGATGATTTTTACCCATAAGGACCCTCAAAGGCTCCGTTTCCTGATCCACTGGTCCAGAGGTCAGCAGGGAGCCATCCACAGTCTCCATCTGTACTGGAGTAGCCTTCTTCACTGAACGTATCCTATGTTTCAGAGCAAAGGAGATATCCATAAAATTTCCACTTGCCCCTGAGTCGATCATAGCAGAGCTAGACACCCAGACTGAGTTAACCCAGAGTTTGATGGAAAAGAAGCAATGAGAATTGTTTTTCTTACAACTAAGCTGGGACACCGCTGAGGAAACTTGAAAAATTGCAGCGTTTACACAGTCATCGTCCTCAGAACTAACAGAGTTTAAACTTAGCAGTCTTCATCAAGATCTATGTTCTGATTACAGAGTGTGAGAATATATGCTAGGAAGTCAAACATGATTGGTCAGACAATCAGCATCATTTGAATAATGAATACACCATAGTTTCTAAAATCCAAGAGAAGAGAAAAAAAAAAAAAAAACACAAAATAATAAAATCACAGAAGATCATATAAGGAAAACAATGTATATACAGAAAAATCCAAGCAATTCTGATCAGTTGTAATATTTTATCAAGTCCTGTCTATAATTCAACCCTGATGGTGTTCTCGTGTTTAATGTGAAAATCCAGAAGGATTCTCTATTGAACAGCTTGCGTTTGTGATTACCTCCTCTCAAAGGTTTGTGAACTTTCTCTATAGCATTAAACCTGAAAGAGTTAACACTGCCTTTGTGGTGTGTTAAGAAATGCTTTGAAGCTGCAGATGGAGAGATAGCATTAGGATTTACTGCATCGGCTAAATGTCTTCTGATACGCACTTTGAGAGGACATGTAGTGCAACCTATGTATTGTAGCTTGCAAGTAATGCACTCTATTTGATAAATAACAAATGATGTGTTGCAGTTAACATAATCCTTGATGTAAAAAACTGAAGAGTCTTGAGCTGAAAAAAATTTCTCTGTTTTATGTGCAAACCTGCATGCTTTGCATATGTTAGCACCACATTTGTAGAAACCCCTCAGGTTTAGCCAATTATTTTGAGAACGAGACTTATCAGGATCAGTGAAAATACTGGGAGATAATAATGAGCCTAGTGTGGGAGCTTTTTTTGGAACAAACCGCACAGGATTTTTTAAAACCTCTCTTAATTTTTTATCTTGATTTAAAAGAGGTAGATATTTTTTAATGATAGAGACTATATTAGTGTATTGAGAGCTATAGTTTGTTGTGAAAGTGACACCAGAGAAACCTACTGCATTTGTTGGTTGCAGTTTTTTATTTTTTAAAAGGCTTTCTCTGTTTATATTAGTGACTCTATTTCTGGCCCGAATTAAAACCTTTTCTTTGTATCCCCTTTTGATTAATTTGTTGCAAGTTTTGTTTGATTCCTCTAAAAAGGTGGAGAAGTCGCTACAATTACGTCTCAATCTAATTAATTCTCCATAAGGAATATTTTTTACAACGTGTTTAGGATGACAGGAACTTGCCATGAGAGTGGAATTACTTGTTGTGGGTTTGTAAAAAGGAGAAATATTCACTAGATGTTTGTCAATGTCTGCTGACAAAGTTAAATCCAAAAAATTGATAGAAAAAAAATCATGAAAAAATGTAAATTTTAAATTGAACCCATTATCATTGATGTAATTAATAAACTCCTTTGCTTCATCCTGTGTACCCCCCCACACTAACAGGAGGTCATCTATATAACGGCCATACCATATAATTTTGGTACTGTAAGGATTGTCATCGTTATATAGAAATAATTCCTCCCAATGGGCCATAACAATGTTAGCCAGTGAAGGGGAGAATTTAGCCCCCATGCTTACTCCACTCTTCTGTAAGAAAAAGCAATCATCAAATCTGAAATAATTATGTGATAACAGGAATTTCACTGCTAATAAAATGAATTCAGAAGTAGCGGTATCATAAAGACCGTATTTGTCCAAATAAAAGGATAGACTCTGGATAGCAATGTTGTGAGGAATGGATGGATAAAGCCCCACAACATCGCAAGAAAGCCATGAAAAATTATTATTCCAGGTAAATTTATTAAAGATAGTAGTAATAAATTTGGAGTCTCTAATGTATCCTGGAAGAGCCTGTACAAGTGGTTGTAAATGGAAATCTACCCAAGATCCCAATCGTTCTCCCAAGGACCCAATACCTGCCACAATTGGCCTAAGAGGAGGTGGGAACACTTGTTTATGGACCTTGGGGAGCGCATGATAGATAGGGACAATAGGATGATCATTAAACATAAAATCAGAGATTTTTTTGTCAATGACTTGCATATGCAAGCCCTCTTGTATTAATTTGAAAAAACCAGATTGTACTGATCTGTGGGATCATTGGGTATTTTCTCATACATTTCCGTATTATCTAAATCAACAAATACCATTTTTTTGTACAGACTAGCATCCATTAACACTATTGAGCCACCCTTATCGGATTCTTTTATAATGAGATCCTTATTTTGTTTGAGATCAAATAGAGCCTTCTTTTCAACAGAAGACAAATTGGCATTTGATTTTCTAGAATTATTATTATTAATTTTAATCTTTAGTTCCTGCAATTCTTTCTCAATCATGTCCTGGAATCCATCAAGTACATTGGGTCTAGAATTTAGTGGATAAAATAATGGATTACTAGTAGGAAAATGATCACTAATTGTAATCTTATCAACACATGATTCTTTTTGTAGCGAACTCAAATGTAATAGCGCTTTTTGTTCTTTTAAAGTTCTGAATGTGTCCATGGGTGGTTCCCCCTCTGAGGACTCATATGGCATTGAAATGTCCTCTGACAAAAAATGACATTTAATGGTTAAATTACGGGCTAATTTATTAATGTCCAGTATAGTAGAAAAAACATCGAAGTCCTTTGATGGTGAAAAACCAAGTCCTTTACTCAAAAGAGACGTTTGATCACTAGAAATGATGTAACTTGATAAATTAATTACTAGTGTTTCTGATAACGTCGATTCTGAAAGCGTGTCGTATATCTGCTTCCTCCTGTGTTTGCGCCCCGCGCGTCTTCTCCGTTTTTTGGAGTAGATTTATTCAGATTTTTGTTAGACTGGGGAGCGGAACTACTTGTGGAAGCACAAGAAGAGTCCGAATAGTCATCCGACGTTAAAAATGTAGAAACATCAGAAGAGTCATTTAAGTCACTAAAATTAACCCTTCCCATGTGACGTCTGCGTTTATGGAACCTATTTTTGAGAATAGACTGTGGTCTAGAATGCCAATTATAAACCTTGTCCATGGCATAGTCCTGGGTGTCTCTGGTGAACTTTTTCTTTTTTATCTCCATAATATGATTCTCCAATTTAGACATGTTTTCCTTTAGACGATCATTCAAATTCTTAAAATCCTTTGAAGTGTTATATTCCTCCACCGAATTCTGTAGTACTTTAATCTCTTTATTTATTGTAATTAATTCTAAGTCCTCATATTTGGTAATCAGAGCAATTAGTTTCAGCGAACATTGACTGAGAATAGAGTTCCATTCAGATTGGAATGCGTCATTGTAGATAGTGGTGGCGATTTTTTTCAAACGGAGACCTCTAGGAATCATTTCCTTAAGGGTATGCCACACTAAACAATATCGCTAACGGGATCGCTAAAAAACGTCACTATTTAGCGATCCTGTTAGCGATATTGTTCAGTGCGGCAGCTTCCAGCGACGAGCTTCCTGCTGTGATCTCGCTCGTCGCTGGAATCGTTCCGGACCCTATTTTATCGCTGGCGCTCCCGCTGGGTAAGTATCTTATCGCTGTGTGGCACCTTTTCTTAGCGATTTAGCGGTACTTTTGTACCGCTAAAGTCGTTAAGAAGATCGCTAACGGCGATAGCGTCGTTAACTATATCGCTAAATGCGGCAGCATTTAGCGATATAGAAACAATCCCGCTAGCGATCTCATTAGTATGCAACGCTAACGAGATCGCTAGCGGGATTGTTTAGTGTGGCAGTACCTTTAGATTCATATGTCTTCAACGTAGTTAAATCCCACCACGTGCGCAACTCTTTAGCCATCTTGTTCTCCAGTTCTATCATAAGTTCCTTTAATTTGTCAGTCTTTTTACTGCTGGTTGGAGATTCATGATTGAACACAGTGGCTGCTTTATTCAGTCGTAGTATGTAATCATCAATTACACTGAAACTTTTAGTTGTATCCATGAGGAAAGGTAAGAGGAAAGAGCCACAACAATCCAAATAAATGTGCCTTTTGTATGATTAAGAAGTATCACAATAGCGGTGTGCACGACTGACACAGTTTGCAAGAGAAAATGGGAAACAAAAAAATATATAGTCTGCTCAGTACAATCTGGTTCTTTTCAAATTATTACAAGAGGGCTTGCATATGCAAGTCATTGACAAAAAAATCTCTGATTTTATGTTTAATGATCATCCTATTGTCCCTATCTATCATGCGCTCCCCAAGGTCCATAAACAAGTGTTCCCACCTCCTCTTAGGCCAATTGTGGCAGGTATTGGGTCCTTGGGAGAACGATTGGGATCTTGGGTAGATTTCCATTTACAACCACTTGTACAGGCTCTTCCAGGATACATTAGAGACTCCAAATTTATTACTACTATCTTTAATAAATTTACCTGGAATAATAATTTTTCATGGCTTTCTTGCGATGTTGTGGGGCTTTATCCATCCATTCCTCACAACATTGCTATCCAGAGTCTATCCTTTTATTTGGACAAATACGGTCTTTATGATACCGCTACTTCTGAATTCATTTTATTAGCAGTGAAATTCCTGTTATCACATAATTATTTCAGATTTGATGATTGCTTTTTCTTACAGAAGAGTGGAGTAAGCATGGGGGCTAAATTCTCCCCTTCACTGGCTAACATTGTTATGGCCCATTGGGAGGAATTATTTCTATATAACGATGACAATCCTTACAGTACCAAAATTATATGGTATGGCCGTTATATAGATGACCTCCTGTTAGTGTGGGGGGGTACACAGGATGAAGCAAAGGAGTTTATTAATTACATCAATGATAATGGGTTCAATTTAAAATTTACATTTTTTCATGATTTTTTTTCTATCAATTTTTTGGATTTAACTTTGTCAGCAGACATTGACAAACATCTAGTGAATATTTCTCCTTTTTACAAACCCACAACAAGTAATTCCACTCTCATGGCAAGTTCCTGTCATCCTAAACACGTTGTAAAAAATATTCCTTATGGAGAATTAATTAGATTGAGACGTAATTGTAGCGACTTCTCCACCTTTTTAGAGGAATCAAACAAAACTTGCAACAAATTAATCAAAAGGGGATACAAAGAAAAGGATTTAATTCGGGCCAGAAATAGAGTCACTAATATAAACAGAGAAAGCCTTTTAAAAAATAAAAAACTGCAACCAACAAATGCAGTAGGTTTCTCTGGTGTCACTTTCACAACAAACTATAGCTCTCAATACAATAATATAGTCTCTATCATTAAAAAATATCTACCTCTTTTAAATCAAGATAAAAAATTAAGAGAGGTTTTAAAAAATCCTGTGCGGTTTGTTCCAAAAAAAGCTCCCACACTAGGCTCATTATTATCTCCCAGTATTTTCACTGATCCTGATAAGTCTCGTTCTCAAAATAATTGGCTAAACCTGAGGGGTTTCTACAAATGTGGTGCTAACATATGCAAAGCATGCAGGTTTGCACGTAAAACAGAGAAATTTTTTCAGCTCAAGACTCTTCAGTTTTTTACATCAAGGATTATGTTAACTGCAACACATCATTTGTTATTTATCAAATAGAGTGCATTACTTGCAAGCTACAATACATAGGTTGCACTACATGTCCTCTCAAAGTGCGTATCAGAAGACATTTAGCCGATGCAGTAAATCCTAATGCTATCTCTCCATCTGCAGCTTCAAAGCATTTCTTAACACACCACAAAGGCAGTGTTAACTCTTTCAGGTTTAATGCTATAGAGAAAGTTCACAAACCTTTGAGAGGAGGTAATCACAAACGCAAGCTGTTCAATAGAGAATCCTTCTGGATTTTCACATTAAGCACGAGAACACCATCAGGGTTGAATTATAGACAGGACTTGATAAAATATTACAACTGATCAGAATTGCTTGGATTTTTCTGTATATACATTGTTTTCCTTATATGATCTTCTGTGATTTTATTATTTTGTGTTTTTTTTATTTTTATTTTTCTCTTCTCTTGGATTTTAGAAACTATGGTGTATTCATTATTCAAATGATGCTGATTGTCTGATCAATTATGTTTGACTTCCTAGCATATATTCTCACACTCTGTAATCAGAACATAGATCTTGATGAAGACTGCTAAGTCGAAACGCGTCATCTGTTTTTGAAGTGTTTTTTCCTATGCCCGACAATCCTGTGCCACTTCTGTTTTAACCTAATGGATTAAAGGTTATCTTTTAGACTGCAACCTTCTCGCTGGTTTTTTTTTTTTTTTTTTCTCTTCCCAAGTACGTTTGCTTCATGGAACCGTGCTGAGCACCAGCTGTCTAATGAAGATTTCACAGAAGGGTGAGCTGACTATATATTTTTTGTCTCCCATTTTCTCTAACAGAGTTTAAGTCCGAGAAATAAATATCTCTTGCTGCAGATCTCTCTGGAGCCTGAGGCTCGGACATGACAGAGCTCCTCTCGCAACACTCACAGTGAATGACTGCTGCAGTAGTCTTACGAGAACGGCTGGGGCAGTTTATAATGAAGTGCCCTGACTTACCACAGTAGAAACATAGATTTTCCTTTAAACGATGTTTTTTGCGTGCATCACTAACCCGTCTTTGTAAAGAGGCCACCTGCATGGGTTCAGGTTCTGGTTCCCGTGTGATCCTACTCAAAGGTTCCTTAGCTGGGGAGGAAGGTAGGAAAAGGTTAGTGCGATTACTTTCGAACCATCTCTCTTGTCTGCGTTCAGTCAGACGAGCATCAATACGGATGCAGTAGTTAATAAAGTCACCTAACAAAGTGGGAGGGTCGGCACGAGCAAGTTCATCCTTAATCAGAGGAGACAACCCTTTCCGAAAAATAGATTTTTTGGCGGAACTGTCCCAAGTGGTATCGAGAGCCCATCTCCTGAAATCCAAGGCATATTCGGCTACTTAGCGCTTACCTTGGAGCAAAGTTAACATGGCTGCTTCAGCTGTTGCACCTCGATTGGGGTCATCAAACACCTGCCCCATGACTGAAATGAAAGCATCAAGATGATTCAAACATTCATACTCAGTCTCAATCAGAGTGTTTGCCTACATCAAAGCCTTGTTGGTAAGGAACATGATTATAGTAAGCACTTTGGATCGTTCAGTGGGAAATTGTAAAGCATGTGCAGAGAAAAATAGGTTGCATTGGTTAATAAATCCCCTGAATTTCTCACGTTCACCGCCAAAATGAAAAGGGGGTAACTTGGGGATCCCAGAACTCGGGGTTATGGCTGGTGCCTGGACTCATTCCTCTAGAGCCTCAATCCTGGCTTGTAAATCCTGAGAAGTTTGTCCAAAAACTTGCAAATTGTGATTAGTGAGGTCCTGTAGACTTGCAAAACGGGTCTTTAAAGTCTGTATATCTGCAAGCATTGTATCAGTCACTACGCAAAACTCCTTTATGCGAGCCTCCATCTTCCAGATCTTTTAAGGCAGAAGTACTGGAAGGAGAAGAGGAAGAGAAAAAAAAAAACACACAATAGTGTTTACCTGTGGTAACACTCCAGAGTGAAATTAAGGGAATGCGCTCACCTGGAATGGTTGTGAGAAGTCACAACCATTGTCATCACAGAAGATATAAATGGATATCTGACATCCACGGTCACAGCAGACACAGCCTTCCCAGACCCAGCAGACACTAACGCTGGCTTCAGAATCTTGTGATGTATATGGTGTACAGTTCATATAGCGTCTTGTGCTTGGGTGCGAGGAAAACACATGAGACACAGGTTTGATATGAAAGGACTTGTATTACTTCATACAAGTAGGCAAAAAGGGCTCACACAGTTTGCAGGTACAGAGGCAGGAGACACAGCAGGCCAGAGTAACTTTAAGCTCAGCAATAACTCTCCACAACAGGTTCAGGATCTCTTCCTCTGTTACTGTAATTCCCTTGCAAATGTGGATTTATCAAACAGCAGGTTTCCAGAGTCCACAAGTGTTCAAAAGTTCCTCAGTAGGAAAGGGCTGGAGTACCAAGTCCAAGATTTCCAGGAGTCAGGTCACAGGCTCACTGCAGGTTTGATTCTGAAGCATTGATTGCTCAGCTGAGGCTGCTTAAGAGGCAAGAGGGAGAGAATCAGGGCGGGAACATGAAAGCTGGAAACTCCATATTGACTGAGGGCAAGATAGCTGCAGCAAGACAGAAAGCAAAATGGCTGACGGAAAAACTGAGTTTCAAAAAACATGTCAAAAGAGACTAAGAACCTTACAGGAGCATTATATGGAGCCCATTCTGTATGGCGCACTATGTGGTGCCCATAATACTGTATGAAGGACTATACTATCCAGTTTTTGAGCTGTTGTAGAATTTACAATAGATATCACTCATGTAATGTAAGAAGTGAAGTATTTGGCATTGTACTATACCTATATTTCTCTGCCGTATCGGAGCATCATGAATTGTGTTATGTGTTAAAGGGGCCCACTGACACTCTTTCACTCGGGGCCCACAAAAACTTGGAGCCAGCCCTGCCCCCCCCACAACTTTAGCCAAATAACCCCCAGTTTTCAATGTGTAACTATTATTATACAGTAAATTAAGGTTCACAAGCTTAAGTAATAAGAATTGATGTCGTTGGCATTGAAATGGGCACTGTAGGTCCTCCACTCACTGCCGACTTTTATTCCCCATTGACTTGCATTGGGCTCGGATTTTCAACTCCGACTTGACCTTTTCCGTTAGTCGGCCGACTTCATTCGACTAGACTTTTATGAAAGTCGGGTGGTCCGAAACCCGACTCGACCCTCCCGGAGCCAAAGTCGCTCATCTCTACTCTTCACCTCATTGGATATCACCTCTCTCCGTGCTCCCGAAATTCTATAGAGCTTGAGGTTCACCCTTACATGCGGTTCTATCAACACGTCATGTTCGACCACCTGCGTTTTTCTCGGCAACTCTGAGAATAGGTCCTGGTTCCGCTGCAACAGCTCCCGACACTGTTGCCTCTGGGCCAGCGTCAGGGTCTCTGCAATGGTGACATCATCCACGTTGACTTTGGGACTGGCAAGGGGTATCCAGTGGTTCTCGGTCTCGCCAGGGTTTGAGCAAGTTCATGTGATAGACCTGGTGCGGTTTTCCTTCGCCCCGGCTGGTGTACTTTGTAATTAAATTTGTTCAGTTTTTTCACCACCTCGTATGGGCCTTGCCACTTGGCAGGAACTTTCTCTCCACTGTAGGGATAAGCACTAGCAGGCAGTTTCCCAGGCTGGAACTGCCTCAGCCTCGCTGATCGGTTATACACCCTCGCCTGTGTCTGCTGTGCCTGGAGAAGATGCTCCTTCACGATAGGCATCACTTTTGCCTTTCTCTCCTTCAGCTGGGCAACATGCTTTATGATGCTCCTGTGTGGCGTGACCTCAGCTTCCATGTTTCCTTGGCGATGTCCAGGAGCCCTCGCGGATGTCGACCATACAGGAGCTCGAATGGTGAGAAGCCAGTAGAGGACTGGGGCACTTTCCTGAAGGAAAAAAGTAAAACGGAAGCAGGTAATCCCAGTCTTGTCCGTCCTTCTCAATGACCTTTTTGAGCATTGCTTTCAAGGTTTTATTGAAGCGTTCTACTAAGCTGTCGGTCTGAGGATAGTACACTGAGGTTCGCAGCTGGACAAGTTGGAGTACCCTACACAGTTCCTTCATTATCTTGCTCATGAAGGGGGTTCCCTGGTCAGTGAAAATCTCCTTCAGCAGGCCTGTCCGAGCAAAAATATGGACAAGTTCCCGGGCAATACTCTTGGCCGAAGAGTTCCTTAGGGGCACTGCTTCAGTGTACCGGGTCGCATAGTCCATGACTGTTATGAATGTGCTAGAGATGGTTTCTGAGCAGAGGCTCCCTCTGGTTGTTACAGACAGTACTGAACCTTTCAGCGAGGATTGGCAATCTGGGATCGCTGACTGGTCTGATATAAGGGAGGTTCTCTCCCATGATGGTTGCCGGTGATCAATTGTTCTTGTCTCAATTGTGGTTCCTGGTTCATTTGGAAGTTTGCTGAGTCTTGCCTGCATCTTCTGCTATCAAATAAGATATTTTCTGCTTTTATTTTTGCATTGTTCCCTGCACTTCTGTGGAGGTCAGCCAGGTCCCCTCCGGGGGCTTGTGCTCCTCTCAGTTTATTTGAAGCCACTGTTATTTGTTCATTTGCTTTTTCCTGTTTTTTTCAGTGGCTGCGGCTTAGTTTTGTTACACCAGAGATCTGATTTAGGTGGTAGAGATCGTGTGATCTCATGTGTTTTTGCAATCAGAAGAGTTGGTATTTTTAGGGGTTTTTTTTTATTGCAGTGAGTATCCTTTCCTGTACTTTTCTGTCTAGACAGATTGGGCCCCAGCGTTTTCTCATTCTATTTTCTGTCTGTGTCCGTGCTTCTTCTTGTCTAACCGCCATTACATGTTTGGGGGCTTCCTATTTTCTTTGGGGATCTGCTCCGAGGCAGATAGCTTTCATCTTTCTGCCTTTAGATGTAGTTATCTCTCAGACTGTGACGAGGCGTCTAGGATCAACGTAGGAACGCTCCACGGCTACCTCTAGTTGTGTGGTTAGTTCAGGTTACTGCAATCCAATAGGTTCCAGCCTCTCTGGTGTATTGCCGTTTTTGCTTATTCTCCTCAGCTACCAAAACACAACACATGACCACTAGAATCTATTGGTGCCCTCGCGCACACTTAACTAAGGGCCCTACCAGATCCATGACAATTCGCTCGAATGGGATCTCTATTACCAGTAACGGGACTAGAGGACTTTGGAAGTGAGAAGAGGGAGTGGTTATCTGGCTGGTGGGGCAGGATCTACAATAGTTCCGGATCTGCTGGTAACATCCCGGCCAGTAGAACCTCTGCAATATTCTCTCCTATGTTTTCTCTACCCCCAGATCTCCCTCAAAACATGTGAATGTTGCATGTCTAGAACCCTCCGCTTGTATGGTCCTGGAACCGACAGATGCTCCACTATTTCACCTCCCCTCAATGTAGTCACTCGATACAACAATTCGCTATTGACTACAAAGTGTGGGTGCCTGATGTCAGCCCCGGCTCTTGAGCAACCCCATCAATCACAGATACATTCTCAAAGGCTCCTTTTAGGGTAAAATCCTGCATTTGAGCAGTCTCAAAATTTTCCCCATGCACCCCCAGCTCAGGAACCTCGGCCTCGCTGGTCACTGGTTCATCTTCATCACCAGCTAGGACACACAAAGAGGAACTCCTCCACCTCCGACTGCAATGGGGACTCATCAGAGTTGCGCTGGCTCCTGCCTGAGACACTAGGCACCCCTGCTTTTCCCCACAAGTCCCAGAACAGGCTGAAGTCACGCCCGATTATCACAGGGTGTAGTAAGTCTCTGACTACCCCGGCCTCTTGTACCTCTGTACCACAGCTCATTTTAATCAACACTCTGGCAACAGGGTAGTCTTTGGCATCCCCATGGATACAGCAGACACCCACATGTTTCCCTGTGATCAACTGGTGGGGAAGCTTGGACCTTAGCAGGGTCACCAAGCACCCGGAGTCCAAGAGTCCTGACACCAGTACTCCGTATATGGTCACGGGACATGACTGCGGCCCCTTTCTGGGCTGATAGTCCACACTGCAGGCTGGGTAGGCATAATACGAGCAGCGCCTACCTAGGCTGCAATCCATCTGCTCAGAAGACATAGGGCTGCTATGTGTCCTGGACCGTGACATCGCCAGCAGATCAAGTATTTAGTAGCAGCCTTTGGTAGCCCCTCAGCGGCTCCTTGAACTCCTCCCCAGTGGTGGTGAGCCGCCCGCCAGGGCCGTGGGGTACTCGGCACCGAGCCCATCGACTTCTATGGGGGATGTCACGGGCAGTACACGGCTCGGTCCGTGGCCCTGGGCGCTCACCAAAAATGGGGGAATATTTACAAGTGATTAGTGTTCGTGTAGTTTGTCGTGACGCCACCTGTAGTACCTGGTCAGGGTGACCAGCGCTGCTGTGCAGGTCCTCTGGAAGGGATGGTGTTGTGCAGCTAGATGATAAGTCTTCTACAGGTAAGATTGTGTCCTCCCAGGGCAGATAGATGCAAGGTGTAGCAATGGTGGAGAGAGATGTAGCAGAGGGGAGTGTGCGTCGCTGGAAGAATCAGAGAAACAGTTCTGTTGCAGTTTCAAGGTTTTACTCACAGTCTGTTGTACACACAGATTCCAGCCGGGTACTGTGTCCTTCCAGTGAGTAGTCCAGCAACCCTCAGGTAGATTGGTCACACTTCCAGAGACTCCCTTTATGTTCCTTTCCGGCTTCTTCTCTTGGTGCTACACTCCTCACTCCTCTGCACCCGCCACCACAGAGCCCTCGGACGAGGTAGTATTAGGCCCTTTCAGTTACCAGACCAGACCAGTGGGCCATCAGAAAACCCAGTAGAAAGGTCCTGGACGTACTTGACCTCTAAGCTTCCTCCCGGTGAGATTATGGTGGCTAGTGGCCCTTGAAGAGACCCACTATCCTCGGTGTTACTAGTGGAGCTGAACTTTCCCACTAGTCTAGGGACCGATCCCCGGTTCGCCTGGTCCTCCTCTGCAATGGGCTATGACTTGAGAGGTCGTCTCGGCCCAGGACCCGTTCACTCTCTCAGCAAGGCTCCCTGAGGTGGACTCAGAGGAGCAGCAGGACAGTCCAGTACCCACACACTGACTGCCTGGCTCAAACTGGATTCTCTAATCTAACACGCAGCCTTAAGCTGCCTAAACCCCTCCCTCCCATCTAGCTACACCCTGTTCTAACCAGCCTGAATCAGGCCCTCCTCCCGCAAGGTCCGCCTGCACTAAGCTAGCATGGTGTGTGATGGATGCAGTGGTTGGAGTCAATAGAGTGTTTCCTCCTTACCTG